>CM077795.1:2813604-2916104 GCA_039737535.1 Lagodon rhomboides
TAAATGAGACTCAGCAGTTTAACGTCCTGGAGACGAGATAGTAAATTCTATAAAATGTCATTCAGTTGGACATTTTTTGGTTTGGTCTGTTCAGAAAATAGAAAATGATATGAAAATAATATTACCAGTGCTGCAGTGTAATTACAATCAGCTAAATCTCAATATTGCTATGTTGCTATTTAGAAAGAGTTGTGAAATTCTTCTACAAATTAAGTATATCTTCTCTTTTCTATTGATTTTTTCGTTAAATTAATTTATCGAATGAATCGGTTTCGAGTAATTTTCTTTTCTCCCCTCCTCTCCTCCCCTCCTCTCCCCTCCTCTCCTCCCCTCCTCTCCTCTCCTCTCCCCTCTCCTCCTCTTCCTCCCTCCTCTCTCCTCATCTCCTCTCCCCTCTCCTCCTCTTCCTCCTCCTCCTCTCTCCTCTCCTCTCTCCTCTCTCCTCCTCCTCCTCTCCTCTCTCCTCATTTCCTCCCTCCTCTCCCCTCTCCTCCTCTTCCTCCTCCTCCTCTCTCCTCTCCTCTCTCCTCTCTCCTCCTCCTCCTCTCCTCTCTCCTCATTTCCTCCCTCCTCTCCCCTCTCCTCCTCTTCCTCCTCCTCCTCTTTCCTCATCTCCTCTCCTCTCTCCTCATCTCCTCTCCTCTCCCCTCTATAATATTATTACTGTTTGCTGCAATGTAATTACAATCAGCTAAATCTCAATATTGCTATGTTGCTGTTTAGAGAGAGTTGTGAAATTCTTCTACAAATTAAGTTTTTCTTTTCTTTTGATTTTTTCGATCAATTGATTCATCGATGAATCGTTTTGAGTAATTTTCTTCAAGAAAAAACAAGTCAAAGTTCTGATTCCAGCTTCCTGAATGTGAACACTTTCTGGTTTCTTTACTCCTCTGTGACAATAAACAGAAAATCTTTTGGGTTGTGGACAAAACAAGAAATCTGAGGATTTCATTTTGGTCTTTTGGGGAATACTGATCAACATTTTTCACCGTTTTCTGACATTTTATAGAAACAAACAACAAATCCTGGATTGAATCAAGAGTGAAAGCTCCCTGGATGTAATCGTCAGCTAAGTGGTGTAAAGCGATGCTTCTGGATGAAGGACAGAGAATCATATTCATAGATAACGTCCACGTTTCTGTCGACTGCTGAAGTTCTCGCCTGCTGGTTAATCTACGTCCCGTCTGTCCGTCTGTCTGTCCCAGGGCGACCTCAGCCAGCTGGGCCGGGTGGTGATGCAGGGAGGCTTCAGCGTCTGGATCAGCCATAAGAGGGCGGCGGTGCGGATGAAGGAGCTGGCCCGGTTCAAGCCCATGCAGAGACACCTCTTCCTCTACGACCACGCCCTGCTCTTCTGCAAGCGGCGGGACGAGGACACCCCCGACAGGACGCCCTTCTACAGCTTCAAGTCCTGCCTCAGAGTAACAACATATAATACTCCCTCTTTATTATCAGACTGGAGTCATTCTGTCCGGCGTGTGTCGGGTCAGGAAGGATGACTCTTTCTTTCTTCTCGTTCTGCAGATGAGCGCAGTGGGAATCACAGAAAACGTGAAAGGAGATATAAAGAAATTTGAAATCTGGTACAGTGGCAGAGAAGTCGTCTACATAGTCCAGGTATCGATCTCTGTACCTCTGTTTTCTCGTTCTCTTGGTCATTGCGCAGGTTTTTAGCGTCTCCACCTTCAGCTCGTCCTCTCACACACCTCCTGTTCTTGTGTCGTGTCTCGTCCAGGCTCCCACGCTGGAGATCAAGGTCGCCTGGCTGACAGAGATTCGAAAGATCCTCACCAACCAGCTGAAACTGCGACAAGGTTTTTATCCCTGTGTCAGCTTCCTTCTTTGAAATGCCTGATTTTAAAATCCAGTTGTTTTGGATCAGTGACCTGTCCTCTGTCTCTTCTCCTGTCCTCAGATGAGACTCCCTCCCTCACGCTCTCGGACAACGCTCTCTCCGACAGGTGAGTTTCTCTGCATGTCCACGTTACGTCCTCGTGTGGTTCAACTCACTTTTAATCTCGTCTCAGTTCAGAAATTGATTTAAAACCTGATACACTGAGAAAAAGGGGTCAGTTTCTGAAGTGATTCAGTTTTGAATAACCCCTAAGCTTCACCCACATCTTGTTCTTTTCACAACGAAGCATCATGATTGTCTGTACACAGGTTGTTGTGTGTTTGTGTGATTTGTTAGCATCTTTGTCATTAGCCTTGAGAACCGGTATTCATGACCACCTCCAACTTCAGCACCACGGAGAGCGTTTGACACCGAATCCACCGTCTGCTAGTTCACCTATATTCACCTGACTTCTCCAGCGAGTAACAGTCTCTGAGATTGAGAAACGCTGTTTTTAACGTCTCGTCAGGCTGCTTAAACGGTCCTTAAGTGAGTTGTGTTACTGACTCCAGCATTTAAAGATCACACAGTGAATAAATGGGCACAAAAATGAGTCGAGTCAACGTGTAGGATGTTTCTAACAGAAGTAAAAGTGTTGCTCAGCAATTACCTTTCATGTCACGCACCTGGAGAGATCTGTCTGGAGGATAGCACCTGGTTACCATGGAGACAGCTATGCTTCTTTCGCTGAAGCATAAATTTAAAAAAACCCTGCGTTGATCTTTAATTTCTACCGAGGAGCGCTCGTTAAAAGTGTCAGGACGCCGGACGTGAATGAGGGTTAAGGTGGTGAAAATTGTCGGAAGACCGTTTGAGATTTCCAAAGATCTCGCAGCTCTGATGCTCGTCAGTCACTGAAAAGCACCGGTTCTCTCTGGTAGTGTCAAACATGGAGCTGTGTGTGTGTTTGTGTGTGTTTGTTGGAGACATCAGTGTTGTGTTCACTGACAGCATGCAGCATGTCGATCATCAGATGAACGTCCAGGTCTTCTGAGCTTCACAACACAAAGCTTGTTGTTGACTCATCATTTCTTAAAATCAAATGTTTTAAGCCGACGGTCTGATTTAAGACCTTAAAGAGTGAGGTGAGCAATATTTTTCTTTTTCTAGCAAACTGAATGAAAAGGTCAAAACCAACAGTCAGCTGATCAAACTAACAAAAACAAAAGATTTGTGCAACCAAAGTGTGATAAAACCGACATTAATAACTCCTCTGTGACGTAGACGTCTGATAGTTCTGGGAAATATATGTGATATATATCGTTATCGTGATATAAGTGTTGGGTTAAAGGTGCATTACAGTAAAGTGATGATCTCTGAACTTACCAGACTGCCCATTTTGATTAACATCTTCAGGACAAAGGGCACTCGAAACACGTTGTTGATTTTGGTCTTTTCATCTTGTTTGATGACGATATAAAAGAACGTCAGTCGTCTCCTTTACATACATTTCAAAGTATCTGAGCATGTGTGAATCATTCCTGACAGCAGATTGTCTGTTTGTGTTTTGGAGGATGAGATGTTGTGAGTGTTTGTCACTTTTATGATTGATTTGTACACATTATAAATCCAAAGGTCACTGAGCGTTTGTAGATAATCAGTAAAGTGTTTCTGCTTCATGTAGTAGATGGGAACGCTGTAATGTATTCAGACGAAGTGACTTTTAAATGTTTTCTGTAGTTTTCTTTCCGTACGTTGGACCAGCTCCACCCATCTGCTACGTAACGCAGGTCGAACCTCACTGTGGATGTTTAATCGAGTCCTGGTGTGTTTACTAAAGATATATTTCCATATATTCCAGCGATCTCTGATATATTTGATTGACATCGAAAGTCATAAACTCAAACGTCCCGTGAAATCAGACGCTGTAATATATGTGAATGTGAACTGACTGGAATGCAGTGTTATTTTACAGAATGTGGATGAGCTCGTTTTGTGACACCGTGGATGTTGTTGTTGTTGTTGTTTGTCGTCCGTTGTGTTGTGTTCGGTGTGGTCGCGTCTTGTTCCCTTGGTGATGCGGTTTAGTGCATCAGAGGTGTGTGTGTCGTGGGGCGGAGCGTCGGTGGGAGGCTGCTCAGCGTGTCTCCCTGTTCCTCACAGCTCCTCGGCAACAAGCCACGCCCACACGTTCCGGGGGGAGGAGTCCGCGTACACTAGCCCCGCCCACTCGGACCCTGTGGTTCACTCACCTCGACGCAGTGAGTCGCCTACACACACAAATGCTGACATCGATAAGTGCATTTCCGTCTTCACAGTAATTATTGTATTATATTGTATTATCACAGTTATTATATTAAAGTGTATTTCTGTCAAAAGTTGGCAAATGTTAGCATTTTATTCAGCTGATCAGTCACGTGAGTTGATGAAGTTAGCATGCTAACCAGCTAGCCCCGACCCGTCCTGGTCCAAAGCTAATGTGCTAGCAGCGTAATCAATCTAGGCGGCTAGCTGCACGGCTGAGCTAACTGGCTAGTGGCGGCTACAGTTACCATAAGTTAGCTTTGTAGCAATACGCTGCCCCCTATTTGTCTTGAGTATAAATTATTTTTCCCCATATTGCTCCTGTAAGAACATTATATTAAAACAAAATAAGCAAGAACCACCGAAAGCGAGCAAAGTTTCTTTGAATTTAACTGTTTCCATCAAGATTTTCTCACGTGCTGCTTTGAAATGTGCATCAAAATACAAAAACATGGTGTTTAAACAACACGTTGAACGCTGTTTCCCATAACTGAGTGACAAGGAAGAAACAGATCATGTAAATGCATGCTACACTCTTAGAAATAAGGGTTCCAAAAGGGTTCTTCTACAAGGGCTGAGGTTCTACCTGGAACCATTTGCTTCTGAAAAACCCTTTCCTGAAGAAACGTTTTTTCAAGGGTTCTCGGTGACACTAATGGTTCCAGTAAGAACCATTTTGATCTGGAGAACCCTTTAAAAACCCTTTCCTGAATAAAGGGTTTTAAAAGGGTTCTTGGTAACACTAACGGTTCCAGTAAGAACCATTTTTATCCAGAGAACCCTTTAAAAACCCTCTCCTGAATAAAGGGTTTTAAAAGGGTTCTTGGTAACACTAACGGTTCCAGTAAGAACCATTCTGATCCAGAGAACCCTTTAAAAACCCTTTCCTGAATAAAGGGTTTTAAAAGGGTTCTTAGTAACACTAACGGTTCCAGTAAGAACCATTTTTATCCAGAGAACCCTTTAAAAACCCTTTCCTGAATAAAGGGTTTTAAAAGGGTTCTTGGTAACACTAACGGTTCCAGTAAGAACCATTTTGATCCAGAGAACCCTTTTTTGGAGAAAGAGTTCTTCAGGGATTGTTGAAAGCATGGGTATAAGATCCTGTATTCGTTCTAGAACCTCTCATGGGGGGTTCTGGGTGGAACCTGACACACACAGTTCTAGGTATAATCCTTTATGTTGGGTTCTAGGTAGAACCCTCCACCTTTATAAAAGGTTCTACCTGGAGCCAAAAAGGGTTCTCCTATGAGGACAAGCCGAAGAACCTTATATGGTTCTACTTAGAACTTTTATTTCTAAGAGTGTACCATCAACCCAGTGTCTACTTTCCTCCGCCATTAATCTAAATTTTAAATTGTTCTTGAGGCGATTCGTCTTGCACCCACAGTGGAATTGTAGAAAAGTGTTGTCAGTGTATCTTCACATTCACTGAAGCAGGAACATAAGAAGCATTTAGTTTTCATGAGAACCAAAGCATCTTTCTCAGTGCAACACTTCATCCTCAGACGTCTCAGCTGTCTTGTCGTCTGCAGCTTGGCCCGTCCACGCCCACTCGGTGGCCATCTGTGACGGCCTGGAGGACTGGGGTGCCACAGACCTCTCCAACATATCGGACTCCGACGAGGAGGATCAGCCCGCCCCCCTGGTGAGATGTTGTTACTGTCGTGGCGCAGGGAGTCCTGCAGAGATGATTTGTTGTGAAGTGTAGCACCTTGGGACTCACGGCAGCGACTAACAGACCACGACAGGTGCCATCGGTCAGGAAACAGGTCCTGCCTGACCCACGGTGAGCTCGACCCGCCTCCTGGTGTGTCGTTCACAGCTCGGTGGGCAAACACAGTCAGAAAGAAAGGCAACATACTTCCGCCATGAGGGTGATTAATCATTATTGATCGAGCGATCCTGCAGCAGCAAAAACTTCTCCGTCTCTCTCAGGCTCTCTGTTGTTAGAGATTCAGCACTGATGAGCATGTCGACGAGGATCAAACTGTGCTCCCGTGTTTTTTTGTCTGTCTTCTGTTCCAGGTGGCGGGCAGGTACAGGGTCATGGTGGAGAGCAGTATGGCCAGCACTGATGACATCATCTTCAACTGTGGTGATGTCATCCAGCTCCTGCACGAGGAGATGTCGGGAATGTGGTAAAATACATTTTGTATCGTTCAGGCATTTTCCAAAAAACAATCCTGGGATTCATGTTGAAAGTGTTATTATCTATGCGTGTGTGCGTGTTGTGATTGTGTGTGTGTGCGTGTGTGTGTTTGATCTCAGGATGGTGAGGAATATAAGCCGCGGCGAGGAAGGCCGCGTTCTGTCTGAGGACCTGCACAGGATTCTGGGAGAAACCTGCTGAGAGCCAAACAGAACAGGAGGACAGAGATGTGTCCGGTTCTTCTCTTCCTGTTTTCAGTTCAACCTCACCACACACACACACACACACACACACACACACACACACACACACACACACACACACAGGGGCATCAGACTCTTCATCAGCTCATCCGATTGAAGCACATCAGCCGATTGTTTGACTCGTCTGTGACTCTTCCACCTCAGAAGGCTGTGAACTACAGACTGGACCTCAGAAGACTGGATCAATGCAAAGCACACACACACGTTGGACCTCTTCTTTTTCCTTTATCTCTATTTTCCAGCCTTACTCAGAATATTCTTTGGACTTATGACCCGGAGATGTAGAACAGGGGCTTTATTTCCTACGTACAGAGTGGACTTTCGTTGAAGACTTCAGGATTTATTGGTTCTATTTTCTTATGGAATAATACAGAAATCGTGCGTTTGCCTACTAACATATCATCACTGTTCATGTGCCAAACAGCTCTGCTAGTTATCGTGGCTTCTCTTCGTACATCACTGTGGTTTCGCCTCGTTTACGATGAATTTAAAGCCTCTTACTTTCCTACGACGGCCAGCTACGTCACCAGGAGTCAAGATCCTGCAGATCTCCCAAGTTTTAGCAGCAATACTGGTTCTGTTTAGGGATGAATCATAACCCTCGATTGATATTTTTACGACATATGGCAAGAAAAGTATACGTCTAATTAATATGGGGACGGGACAATAAAAGATATTGTGGAGGATCGTGATAAAAGTACTCAGGTTAAGTTGATTGTCGCGAATTTCCATCATCGGGATAATCACGAATATCCTCCCAAAACTGTCTGGATTATTCTGATTTGCCACAAGGAGCCACATCTTTTCAGTCAAACCCTTCTCTATGGCTGATGGCTAAGAAGACCTAAACCGTCGTGGCTCAAACATATTATTTTCTGGATAACAAGCTAAATTGTATTTGATCTGATCTTATAAACATGAAGCTTCAGGGAATAAAAGGGAACAACGTTTTGTTTTCTGGAGCTCAGAAGGTATTTATGTCATTATCACAGAATAACAAGATATATTAATCCGTTATCACAAGAAAACCAGAGGTTGTTCCCTCTTATTCCCTGTAGTTTAATGCAGCTTCATTAGATCAGCAGTGTCTTAACAAGTGAAGCATCTGATTAAAGATGACAATGTCAGATTAACACGTTACTAAAGCTAACACGACACGCCAGATGGTTTTTGACTAATCAGCTGCTAGAAACCTGTTGGAAACTGTTTGGCTGTTTCAAAAAATACCTGGCAGGTGATTGGACGAAACATCTGTCTGTAACCGTCTATCAGAGGCTAACTTCAGCCAATCAGAAAATCAGCTAAATCAAACTCTATCTACTTCTACTTCTCGCTTCTCGCTGTCGTCACGTCTAAATCCACAGCCGCCGCCTCTTTTTTCCTCAAAGGACACTGATTGGTCAGATTAGCATTTAGCTTGAAGCCTGGTGAGATGGATTTGCGAGATCACATATCCGTGATTTCGCAAATCAAGCTGCCTTGGTAATATAAATACAATTCATACAAGGTATCATGATTATCTCTTATTACCGCGGGAAAACAACATTTGCTCTCTCGTGACAAAGTTTGTTTTCTTCTCGAGAAATGATCTCGTTTAACGATCGTTATTCTGTGATAATGAAATAAATGACTCCCAAAAACAGATAAAACAAATAAAAATGTAAGTTGTTATCACGGAAACATAACGTCATATGTTTGACCCCGTGACCTTTTAGGGCTTCTGTAGCTTTCCCATCGTAGAAGAAGTTAAATCTGCGTGTGGAAACGTATCCAACACGTCCACGTTTCACTCCGGCTCTGTCAGAACAACATTCGTTCATAAGAAAAGACAAAGTCCGGTGATATAAGGAGGGTTTAGTGCGTCTTATTCTGGCCTAATGATCATGACATGAAATGATCATATCGTCCTGAACCTTATTTAATAATCTCTTGCTCCGTCCTCAAGATGAACTATCTGCACTGATGCAGGACGAACACAGTGCAGGAGGTTCGACAGGCCGTCAGTGTCGCTGGCTGTTGTAGTTTAGTCTTTGATGAATTTCTTCTTTACGTTTGCTGCTGTTGATCGTCTGCTTACTATCAAATGACTCTTGTGCACTTGTTCTCACCGCTGAGATGAGATTAGCTTTATGTTTCTGCATGGACAAATCGCCGCACACGCCTCCTGCTTTTATTTCTGCCTGTGCTGCTGTTTTACGCCTGCAGGAAAACGTCGTCTCGGTGTGGAGTAGTAGCTGTCAGTAGAGTAGACTACAGTCGAACTCGTACGGTCACATCGTGGATTCATTAAACTGCCTGCGCTCATTTTCTTTACAGCAGAGAGCAGCTGTGTGAAGTGGTCATGAAAGCACTGCCACCACATGTGCAGAGGGTTTATCAGATACAGTGTGATTACTGACAGCTGTGAATATGTAAATGGTGAGAAAATCTAAATTTTAGATGTTTAACTTGTGTTAAGTGTTCAGACAGTCACGTGACAAAAGGTACATTAGATTTCTTACTCTGGACTTTATAAATCTGAACTCTGAATCTAATATTAACACAGTATTTAACGCCCACAGTGGGAACATTTGAATCGCTTATCTCTTATCTCTAACTAACTCATTAATCAATAACATGTTGAAAACATTTGAAATCCACCCGACAGCTGACGTGTCCAGTCAGGCAGATCCTTAAACTGGTGTTTGCTACTTTTGCTCATTTTGCACCTTTTTGATATTTTGAGTCATTGTCAAAGCTTGTATGATAATGCATAATATATATGATTATTTTCCAAAATATAAGCGCAGGATTATTTGACTGATTCAACCAGACTCGTGTGATTTATTTTTAGTTGAGCTGAGACTTCCTCAGTCAGTTGTGACTTTCATTCATGAATTTTTTATCCATTTTTGTTTAAAGACACACTGTGGAATTATTTCTGCCATCTAGTGGTTAAATGTTATTCTGCATCCAAACGAATACTGCTCTCTAGCGCCTCGCGTTTTCAAACGTGCGTTGCAGCCTGTTGGAACTACGGCAGGCGGGATGTGTCAAGATTCAAGAAGCTGTGACAACAACGTGTCTTCAAACAGCACTTCATCAAGTTTAGTTTCGGGTGATGAGGTACGTTATTTCAAACAGACTTCAAACTGCAGCTGACGAGCGCGTCTGGCTAAGCTCCTTCTCCGTTCCACAGTCACGCTGGCTCTGAGTGAAAACGCCTTTAGCCTTATCTGTACCACGTAGAGCTTTTTGTCCCTCTCACCAGTTCATCGTTTTTTATAGAGCGGAAGGACATGGAAGCCTCCGTAGAGCTCGCCCGTCCTATGGAAATACAGAGAAGTGATTCTTCCCTCAGGAGGAGAAGTGAGATTGTTGGCAGAGATCATTTTACACCAATGAGGACTTATTTATGAATGAAGACGCTGATTTGAGGTCATACATTACTTAAAACACTACACAGTGGACCTTTAAATTTGCCCAGAGCTAAGAAAAGCGATTTAAAATTCATCAGAATGAGCTGGATCTGGTGGGCGGAGCCAGCAGGTAAAACTCTATTGCGCATTTTGAGTGGGCCACATAACCAGGAAGTAGTCAGAGCCAAAAGCTAGAAAAAAAAATTGGCATATGCACAAGTAGAGAAATTCTGGTTGGACTAAATAGTATGCAGTTCTTTTTATAAATCTTTTATTTTTGTCCAGGAAGTTTAGACATGTCGTCCAACACTGAGCAGGACCCTCCAGAAACATAAATTGAGTTTTGACATTTTTTGCGATATGTAAGAACTGGCGGGGCGAGCAGCACATCACTCGAGTAACCGCTAAGTGCTGCTAACTTTGGCTGCCGGCAGCTAGTTAGCTCAGTTAGCCGTGCAGCTAGCAGTCTAGACTGGGCGCATGGGAAGAGTTGGTGTTTACATTGCTAGCACATGAGCTTTGGATGAAGATGGGCTGGCGCTAACTGGTTAGCATGCTAACTTCAGTTGATACCTCTGCAACACAAGACACAGACGTCACTTCAATTTCAAGTATTCGTTGAAGAGGTATTTCTTTGTAACCTGACTCTCGCCAGATGAATTTCGTTCCACCTAGCTCCTCTCATCCATCTGGGATCGCTCCATTGGAGATGTGTTTCAGAAGGCTGGGCCTTATCAAAAATCCTTGCATATGATTGGATAAACCACTTGTCTGTTGGAGCCATTTGGTAGATCAAGCTCTTGCCAAATCCGGTCAGGAGAAGGGCAAAAACATCGCTTCCACCAACAAAAGCCTTCAGAGCCGTTCTCTGATGTTCTTTTAACGTAAAAATATTGGGTAGATTGGACGACACGGATGAAATAGCAGCATCAATGTTGACGCTTGCTTCCTTGATGCGAGCCGCCATTGTTGTCTGAATCAAAACAGTCGCTTCTCCGCTACGTCACATCTATGAAACTCCCGCCCGGCCGTCCTGATTGGCTCGACCATAAAATCTGGTGCCGAAATCCCTCCCAACGGGAGCGATCCCAGATGGATGTGAGTGGAGCTAGGCGGAACGAAATGCATCTGGCGAGAGTCAGGTTAATTTCTTTGTGCAATATTTCAAGAAACGAGCACTCAGGTATTGAAATACATTTTATTGTAGCATCAAAATGAACATGAGCGAGTTTCTCATTTCATTCAGTCAAAGACGAACTTCCTCGGGTGCTAAAACTAGACAAATGTGACCGTTTGGTTATCTTTACACGTGACTCCACCGGTCAGTTAATTCGTAGTCCTGTTATCCTTCTGACCCACGGGTAGTACATTGACACTCGAGTGTAGACGCCATACTTCCCGTCTTTGGCGCAGTCCTCCCCCCAGCTGACGATGCCTGTCAGGAACCAGGTGCCTTTGTAGTTGGTGGCGTGAGGCCCCCCGCTGTCCCCCTGACACGAGTCCTTTAGTATATCTTTGTAGCCGGCACAGAACATAAAGCGTGTGACGTGGTACCGGCTGCTCTGTTTGCACAGGGTGCGATCCACGTAGGGGACCTCCAGCTTCTGGAGCCTGGTGGCCTCAAGGCCACCGAACCTGATGCGTCCCCAGCCGCTCACCAGAGACGTGCTGGACTCCCTCAGCAGGTTTTCTATAAAGTCTTTGGGGCCCAGGCAGATGGGACGCCGCTTGTCGGACAGCACCACTGGAGTGGCGAGCTTCAGTAGGGCGATATCGTGGTTATACGGTGACTCGTTGAAATTGTACATGTGGTGGACGTGCCGCTCTGCCACCTGATGGTCTCGCTCGTCACTCTCGACTGTCTTCACATCATGTTCACCTACAAGAACAGAGGCAATAATTATACGATTTCCTAAACCGACAGCACTGATGTGTCAAATGTCAGAGCTTTGTAGTTCCTACCAACTCTGACGAAGAAGACTCGTTTAGAGATGTCAGCCTGGACCACACAGTGAGCAGCGGTGATGACCCAATCTTCACTGAGCAGAGATCCTCCACAGAAAGGCTCGGCTCTCTGAAGGGTAGCCGAGTGAGACATCAGGGCCACCTGCAAACACACAAACAAACACGTTAACACTCTGCATCCTACATGTCCCACAATTCAACACAAAGATCTTTTCTTAGACCCTCTGCTTGGTTAATGTCCACAACTTTCAAACTCCTCATGCTCAGTTTAGGGCTTTAAAAACAGGACTATATATTACTGGATTTAAAATCTCATTGGCGACATGATGCACCAATCATCCAGAGGCTGGCGTCTTTCTGAGGAGTCAGAAAAGAGAGAGGCTCACTTGTCTACATTGGCGGTTGTCGGCTCTATGAAGGGCAGAGAAGCCCTTATTTACTCAAATGAGCTGTCATTAGCCGTTTTTATTCTGGGCAGTAAGCCACCAATCTGCCGTCCTTTTGGCGGCTCGCTCCGCAGATTTAGACAGAAGGCGGCAAATCGGTGGTCTGTTTTGGTCCGCCCATTTTGGTGGCAATGTGGCGGCAAATGCTGAGATGGGCGGAGGTGTGGATGACGTGCACTGCTGCGCACCCACAGCCGGGAGTTTTAAAACCAGGAAACAGCTGATCACAGCAGTCAGTTCGTCACTTCATCCACCAAGATGAGCAGCTGGAAAGCCGCTGAGATCCGGGAGATGCTAGCGTCTCCTCGCTCTCTGTAGCTGTCTTGGTTGTCCGCTTGTTGTTGTAGCGGCGAGCTAATAGCGGTCGCTACTTTCAAATTAAAAGCCCCCCGCTAAGAACCCAGTTCTAAACTCCGATGGGGTGCAATGTAAAGCTCTTATTTTGAAGAAAAACTGTGAAAAATGTCCCATAAGGAATGAATGGGACGGGGTCAAAAAAGTCGCAAAATCATCGACGTTTTTCAAACATCTCCTGCTCTGGCAGACTTTGACCTAGAGACACCATTCAAACTTTAAAATGTAGGCACAAGTCTTATCTATTTGAGTTGTATTTGAACTTTCTTTCTACGATGTTTAGTTTTTGAACGGTGACCCTTAATTGATCGTGAGAGATTTCGAAAAAATTCAGAAAACTTCAGGATTTTCAATGAGTGTGTATTGCGGAATGTTCGCGCAGCACCAACTGGCAGAGTGGGGGAGCCTGAAAAAAACTCTCCGAAAATGTTTCTTTAGATGACGATCCTAGCCACAGATTTCACACTACAATAGTGATATTTTCCAAGAACGTAGCCACACTTGTCTTCTGTCTGGCAACGTGTCCACTTTATTGGGAGGATGTACGGTTTTTGAATTATCTGCGTCTAACCGACACAAACTCCAGCAACTGCCCCATAAGCCCCAATGTTAAACGGGAAGAGGATTTTGGGAGAAAAGCAGAAACTGCCCTGCTTCTCTTCACGCCCAACTTCCTGCTTCACGTCACGTCACATGTTGACATCTACCAGAGGAAAAGTCGAGGCTCCTTGCAATCGGCTGAATATCACACCTCTACTTTCAACAGACATGGATGCACACTGCTGCCTTTACCTTGCTGCACATGTGCCACCTTTTCTTGCAGCTGTACGGCCCTGGTGATCATGTGCGGCAAAATTTAGATTTTCGTCCTCCCTGAAATGAAGACAGAAAAACCACCTAACTGCATCCCACCTGTAAACATCGACCAATCACCTTCAGCTCATCCCCACCACACACGACATACCTGCCAAGGTATCTGCCCAGGTGAGGCCTCGTCACCTCCCACAATCCTCTGGTCCGTGTTTTCTTCAAACTTGACTGTGGGGATTGTTGGGAAAGCCCAGTAGGGCTGTTTCTCCGTCTCTGCTGGTGTTTCTGTGGCGCCGCTCGACTCGGCCGACCTCACCGAGCGTACCTGTGCTGCGGAGGTGTTCCCCGAGTCTGAATCATCGGGGGTGTAGAGGTAATCGTACAGCTGTGTGAGGTTGGTGTCATCATAGTCCTCCAGCAGGAAGTCGCTGGAATTGTGATCTCTTTCAGCTCCGTGTGTCGCTGAGCGAGGAGATAACAGGACTCTGTTGACGGAGGAGGAGGAGGAGGTGGACGGCGTGAGCTCCACACGACCACAGCTGAACTGTCCTGATGGGGAAAATAAAGGCGAAAACAAAAAACGATATTATAATTTTGTCTCGTAAACATTAAATTTTGCTGATTGGTTGCAACAAAAAGTGACTTTTACAAATCTGAGGTACTTTTTACTTCACCTGAGTCTTTTCACGTCTCTTTATACTTCAACAATATATGAAACGATTATTGATTAATCCATTAATCAACTGACAGAACAGGAATCTGTACACTGATAGTTACTTTTCAAGCAAAATCATTTCTATATTCCAGCTTCACACATGAGATATTTAAAGTGTTATTCTGATGGAATGTAACTAAGTATTTGTACCAGAGTAATGAACTTAAGAACAATTTTGAGGTTCTTGCACTGGACTTGAGATTAGATTCTGTACTTTTTACTACCCACACGGAAAGAACCTATATAAACATATAAGTTTTAATATAGGTTTTGATATAGGTTTGAATATATGCGCATATATGAAATTGGCCGTTTTCATATATACGCATATATGATGCATATATGATGCATATATGATGTATTTATATGCAGCATATATTCACAAATATGCGTATATATAAAAACAGCCAATTTCATATATGCGCATATATCCTCATATAGGTTCTTTCCATGTGGGTTTCCATACCTACATATGTTAAATAACTTTAGTTACTAGTTACTAGTTACATGCTGCATCAGAGTGCATTTTTAAATTAAATAAATAATCAAAAACTGATTCTGATAATCAGAAAAAGATGATATATATATATATCCAGGCAGGTAATCGCTCAATATACATGTAAATATACGCATTGTTTACTTTAACTTGTACTTTTGATACTTAAGTACATTTGATATCAGATACTTTAAGACTTTTACTCAAGTACAAAATATGTTGGGTACAGTATACAACACTGTGATTAATAAAAAAATAAATTATTATGTTTAATAATTTGTAATTTTGTCTCTTTTTGTTTGTGACGGCATTTCTCACATACTTTTCAGCTTTTAAAAAAACAAACAATCAATAGCGAAATGTAGAAAATAATCGTTATAATAATAGAAGCAGGTTTATCCATAATTACAATAATCATTTGTTGCACTCAGAAAAGCAGAAAATTCCTGCTTTTACTTTGATAATCATGTGAATGAAAATGTGAAAGAGTATTTTTTCAGTGTGATATTATTACTGAAAGGATCTGAATATTGCTTCCTGCGACCACGACACTAAATGGCCGTTTGAATCCTGTGTTTTCTGTAAAACCCTGGATCAGCAAACGCAGTACCAGGACGCACATTTGTTATTTGCATTGTTAATTGCATGTTGGGCTCTGCAGGCAGGACTCGGAGGGTTACTTTAAAAAAAAATGATAATAATAAAATGATTACTGTACAAGTCACCTGTTAAAGAATGTATGATTGCTGTGGATGCATGCTTTGTGTGTTCAGGGTCAGAAGAGGACGCTTGTGTCCGTGTCATTTCGTTATATAAACGCTGGTTCTCTGTGTGGTTTCAGCCATAAATCATGATCTTTATTTGACAGCTCTAACTTGCAACACGCTGTTTATGAGCCGGTCTGTCAGCCCGTAATGGACACGAAGGGATGGAACATGTGACACGATGAGCCCGGCTGTCTGTCTTCTTTGCTCCTCTCGTTTGAAAGGCAGCTTGTGTAAATCTCTTATCTGGAGAGGAGGTTTACGGCACCAGGCGAGGTCTCGTGTGTGGGTGTAGAGGACGAGACTCGTGCAGCTCAGAATCAATATTTGCACAATCGGGTTCAAGTGCTCCCATTTATTTCCATTTGTGCAGGTGTAATGTGCACGACGTTTAGAGTAAAACGGTTCGTTCTGCTTCGAGAGCGACAAATGAACCTCTAAATATAAAATCAAGACGCCCAATCAACCACGAACGGGTTTAACGTTTCATGTCACCTGTCGGTTCGCAGGTCCTCTTGTCTGCACCGAGTTGGTAACCAGCCGAACACTGACACACGATCTGCTCGTCCCGCATCGCGCAGAAATGGGAACATCCGCCGTTGTTGACAGAACACTGCTTGGACACCTCTGGAAAAAGGCGGGAAAGCAAGATGAATATATTTTGCACAGATTGACGACATAACTGAGGGGAAAAAGAGTCCGATTCGGCCTTTTCCCACTGACCGATCTCGCAGTTCTTGCCGCTGAAGTTCGGTTTGCAGTAACAAACGTACGACTTGATCCCGTCTTGACAGTCGCCTCCGTTCTGGCAGGGTGGCGGCTTACACTGGTCACCGTCTACACACAAGTACACAACACAAACACACAGTTTCAGTGGTGAAGGTGGAAGTTAAGAGCAACTACAAGGTTTTTGTCTTTCACTCGTCTTACCAACGTAGGTGGCCCAGAACTCCATCTGAAAGAGAAACGGGAACGTTAATGAGAAACTTAAAATATTCATACAAGAATGGACGGTGTGTGTTCGACCTACAGTTTTGTCATCGTCCTCAAACCACTCTCTGGCCTCCTCCAGGTCGCACTGTTCCTCCCTGCACTCCCTCTCCAGGTTGTCTTTGTGAAGCATCTCTTCGAGGCCGCTGTTGTACCTGCGCTGGCGAATCAGCACCTTGTTTGCCGCCTGCCGAGACAAAAATACAGCTCCTGAAAGGTAAACGGAAGACAAAAGGGCAATTGTCAGACAGTCTTCTGCAACATGAAACCCCCATGACAACAATTTTCATGTCGGGGGTAGACTTGTAGTTCTTGAGACCAGTCTCGGTCTCAAGACCACTTTTCCGTGGTCTTGGTCTTGTCACGGCCTCGACAGTCTTCTGGTCTTGGTCTTGATACTCTCTGGTCTTGGTAGTGTCTTGGTCTCGGTTTAGGCGGTCTTGACTACAAGTCTACTCAAGACATAAATGCATTCATGATGTAGTCTGCCTTTTGTTCTACAGTTTGAATGTATATGTTTATGTATCTGTTCTTTGTGATGTCTGTGTTATATTGTTCTTGTCCCACTGAACTACAGCTGCAACTACAACTTGATAAAGTGTGTTATAATTGAGATGCCATTGCACACATCAAGGTGACCAGTTCTTCCTCTTGTTAATGTACAATTTGAAGTACAATTTTGTACTATTTGTACTATAAACTATTTGTATTTTGCATTTAATTTAATGCATTTTTTGGTGCACCTGCGTGCGGGTTCTACAACTCATGCAAAATGGCAAAAAACGAGTCTTTTTTTGGTCTCGGTCTCGAGCTGAGCAAGTCTTGGTCTTGACTTGGCCTTGGTCTTGGTCTTGATACTCTCTGGTCTTGGTAGTGTCTTGGTCTCGGTTTAGGCGTCTTACTACAAGTCATGGGGTCAAGTTTGACACTGTAGAACAAACTCTGTCTGGTTCGTGGGGAAGCAGACGTAAACAAAACAGATTAACGTGGTGCAACGACTTGCTGTCGTAACACACTGCAATCAGAAAAAACAAAGACAGAAGGCTGAACGCATCTGAAGATCTTCAGCGAGAACTGGAGGTGAGATTTGGAGTTTCTGTCGACAGCAGTATGCTAGCTTACGTTAGCCTCAGGGGCTAGGATGTTTACCATCAGCTGCTCCACGATGCTCTGAAAGCACCAACGTAATCATCCAGATTTTAAAAACGGAAACACCAAAAATGTCTGATAGTGTCGGGGCGTTCCCGATGAGTCTGGATCTGTAAAGGGTTAAAGGAGTCCAAAGAAACTTCCCAGAAGCTCCGACGCTCTGCCAGAATAAACACGTCCAGTCAGCATATTTTGTAATGATACAACTGGTTTATGTTGCACGATTGATTCCACTATTTACTATGTTTTTCCCCCATAACTTCTTG
Source organism: Lagodon rhomboides (assembly GCA_039737535.1). NCBI lineage: Eukaryota > Metazoa > Chordata > Actinopteri > Spariformes > Sparidae > Lagodon > Lagodon rhomboides. The sequence continues at coordinate 2,831,511 of CM077795.1, forward strand.
TCATAATCAAAACTTAGATTTTTAAGTGGCGTCACTGTCAGACTTTGGTGTCGGACGTCGGACCACCACCAGCCTCTTCATATATCTTCACATCCCTGACGTTCGGACCTCTCCTCAGTCCACACCTGCTCTTTCTGTCGTTTACCTGTGTTCTCCTCCGGGACGGCGGCGGGCAGTCCGTACGCCTCCAGCAGGAAACCAGCGACGAAGGCCAGTAAACACACTCCGGCCATGTTGTCGCTTTCAGCTCTCCGTCCGCTTTTGAACCGTTCAGACGAAATCTGAACTCGCAGAGAGACGGATCCACCGCTCCAAAGTACAGCAGCACACTGTTTACACACCTGGGAGGCCGAGTGTGTGTGTGTGTGTGTGTGGACTGGAAGAGAGAGTAAGGATAGCCAAAAAAAAAAAAAAAAAAGTGTGTGTGAGATTATGTGTATGTGTGTGTGTGCAAAGAAAATCAGAACTATAAACTGAGTAAAAGTCCGAACGTCGGCGGTTTTATTGAGTCGCGTCAGATTGAAATTGAGCAACAGCAAATATTGACTGTTGGTGAGAAAGCAGGACAGCTCATGTGTTGACACTACCAGCTGTTAATCATGTTGTTATCATGATGAGTTTTGTCCGATAAGCAGCTTTCGCAGCATGGCACACACACACACACACACACACACGCTTGTTCTTGTACATTTCTGAGGACCCTCGTTCACCTTACATACTCCCTTCCCCCGCTCCACAGCCGGCACAGATTTAACCCTTCAGTGTTCATCCAGACTTGTGACTCAAGTCTTGAGTAAATACCAAGTCATGTTTTCAAGTCATCTGCAGTATCCGATCTTTATTAAGAGAACAGACAAGGTGTCAGTACCTGTCTAATGATGTCATGTATCTAACCTGTTCAACAAGCATGACAATTAACTGAATTTGTATTATAGTTTGAAACTACTTCTTAAAGACACACTGTGGAATTATTTCTCCCATCTAGTGGTTAAATGTTATTCTGCATCCAAACGAATGCTGCTCTCTAGCGCCTCGCGTTTTCAAACGTGCGTTGCAGCCTGTTGGAACTACGGCAGGCGGGATGTGTCAAGATTCAAGAAGCTGTGACAACAACATGTCTTCAAACAGCACTTCATCAAGTTTAGTTTCGGGTGATGAGGTACGTTATTTCAAACAGACTTCAAACTGCAGCTGACGAGCGCGTCTGGCTAAGCTCCTTCTCCGTTCCACAGTCACGCTGGCTCTGAGTGAAAACGCCTTTAGCCTTATCTGTACCACGTAGAGCTTTTTGTCCCTCTCACCAGTTCATCGTTTTTTATAGAGCGGAAGGACATGGAAGCCTCCGTAGAGCTCGCCCGTCCTATGGAAATACAGAGAAGTGATTCTTCCCTCAGGAGGAGAAGTGAGATTGTTGGCAGAGATCATTTTACACCAATGAGGACTTATTTATGAATGAAGACGCTGATTTGAGGTAATAAATTACTTCAAACACGACACAGTGGACCTTCAAGATAATGTGTGGTTCTCACAGGACAGCCACACTACAAACATCTATTAATCTTACAGAATATTATGAATCCTGTAGATCAGCGCTCTGTATTCCTGCAGCTGCAGCACACCTGATTCAAATGATCAGCTCGTCACCACTGGAGACCCAGGAGGACCCGGGACAAAAGACACCGATGTAGATTAAATTACCCGACAGTATATAAAGTAATTAAAACGAGCACAACCCGACCGATCGCGTCTTTGCCGTCAAACTTTAATTCTGCTCTCCTCTCTGCAGTTGTCAGCTGTCGTTTCAGTGCGACCCTCCTCAGGTCCAGCTCTCCAGTGACCACCTCATCTCATCCAGATCTTCAGCCATTCTCTCCATCCCGTCACCACCACCAGCACCCAATCGCTCCCATTGGGAGGGATTTCGGCACCAGATTTTCAGGTAGAGCCAATCAGGACCGCCGGGCGGGAGTTTCATAGATGTGACGTAGCGGAGAAGCGACTGTTTTGATTCAGACAACAATGGCGGCTCGCATCGAGGAAGCAAGCGTCAACACTGATGCTGCTGTTTCATCCGTGTCGTCCAATCTACCCAATATTGTTTCGTTAAAAGAACGTCGCTCTCATCGACGTCACAGGTTGGTTTCGATGTGAGTGGTTGAAGTAGCACGTCAATAAAGATGACAGACAAGTGGTTTATCCAATCACATGCAAGGATTTTTGATAAGGCCCAGCCTTCTGAAACACATCTCCAATGGAGCGATCCCAGATGGATGAGTGGAGCGAGGAGGAACGAAATTCATCCACCCTCCCTCTTAAAATACGTCACGATGGGGCCAAATGGGCGAAGACTCTTAGTTCTTATCTGATGTGCACATTGTGATAAATATCTGTTTATTCACAAAATTACGTCTGTCCTGATTGGGCTGATGTTTTTGGCAGGAGGTTGGACCGTCTCCTGTTTGTGTGCATGGCTACAAAACCAGGTTTTTTTTTTAAAGAGACCTCGGGAAACTTCTTTTTGAGGAAGCTTGTGAATATTCTCATTCATCCAGGTCATAGTTATCTCAAGGAAATTGAATTGAATGCAACTGGATTTGGTTTTTGTCTTGAAGACGTTTCACCTCTCATCCGAGAGGCTTCATCAGTTCTGCTCCCTTGACTAGGCTGGGACTAGTCCAACTAGCCGGTGTGGAGGTCCAGCTATTTAACCTCTCAGGACAGTCGCTGGAGTCACATGAGGCCCTTTGTGCACAGCCGTTGTTCTTAGTGCACAAAGGGCCTCATGTCACTCCAACAACTGTCGTTACAACACAATAGAGCACTAACGAAGTCAAAACCAACTTTCCACCATCCCCAACGACCATACTAACGACTGTCGTTGGCAATAATGGAGCACATACGACCCATAGGCATCAGTGGCCTTGTGACCGCCTCCTGAGAGGTTAAATAGCTGGACCTCCACACCGGCTAGTTGGACTAGTCCCAGCCTAGTCAAGGGAGCAGGAACTGATGAAGCCTCTTGGATGAGAGGTGAAACGTCTTCAAGACAAAAACCAAATCCAGTTGCATTCGATTCTTTTTGAGCCTAAACCTACCCAGACTGTAATCACAGCACTGTGACAAGAGAAAGATAGATATTGAATCTGAGTAAACGTGAAGTTTGCCTGACTCTTGACTAACAGGTCTGTGACGTAGATCTGTTGTGGTTTTTTGACTCTAACAAACGAGCCAACTGACCAGAGCACAGCTGTCCCTCTGCCAGAACCTCCCCCGGAGGATTACTGTTCTGGGACCAGCTGCTCTTTCAGAACAAAAAGTGCAACACATGGCTCCTCCTGTCCTCGGCTGAATTTATGCCGGACTCATTGGCCACTTCCCTTTTTTTTTTTTACCTCTACAGTTCATTTCTTTAATCAGTTAAAGTTCTCAAACTGCCCTCCTCGGTGTAACAGGTGTGTCAGGTTAATTAAATCACACCACTTCAGATAATGACGGAGTGTGAAGCAGGCGAGAGGTGTTTAATTAATCCGCCTCTGAAATATGTTCCTGTCATCGGTGAAATATCCCTCATTATGTTTTGCAACGTGGCAAACCCCACGCCTCCAGATTACTGCTCAACTCGGTGGAAACCTGACAAAGCCCCGGGTATATCAGCGAGTCGGAGGAGTTCCTGGGCGCAGTGAACTGGTCTCAGGTCAGCCGTCACTGAGGGAACAGTTAACGGCAGAGGCATTGACCTGGTGAGTCACACACAGCTGCATGATAACACTGGGAAGGAGAGGGGACGTTTGTGTACCGACTGATGACAGGCTGACATGAAAACAGGGACAAGACACAAAAAAAAAATATTGATGTCAGATGTTCCCCACAGCGATGGGACGAATACAGAAACACAGAAATGACTTAATAGAATCCTGATCTAATTAACTCTGAGTGGAAAAACTTTCCTTTCTCATTTCAGAACCATGATCGGATGACTGTTGTTTATTAGTAAGGGATAATGCCCTTCGAGGTGTCCATTAACATAAATGAATGGATGACGCGGAGGCGTGAACCGTCCGACGCGAAGCGCAGGACGGTTCACGCCTCCGTGTCGTCCATTAATTTATGTTAATGGACACCTCGAAGGGCATTATCCCGCTTATACCATGGTCACTTGCCAAAGAAAATAAATTAAGACCATTAATTTATATTTTCATGCATTTTACAATCAAAATATAAAGTTTTTCACAGGCAATAACTTAGTTTCCCTGGTAACGCCTGAGGGTTTGACTAATACCTGGAACAACCATTACCCTCCCGTAAGGTTCTTATGCAACGGAAACGTTGTTCACCTCTCCAGTAAATAGGACGGACCTTAGATACGACTTGGCAACGGGAGATATTCTAGTCCGCTCAGCGGTGAGCCAGGAAGCTAACGCTATGCTAGCGAGATTCAAAGTCGATAACATTGCGTACGGTTGACGAACAGTAAATATAATTTGACAGTATGTTTAACAACAAGACTAGCTAGCTTACCAGTCATGTCATTGTCCCCAAATCAACATCAAGATGTTCACGAACAAATGATCGGCCGTGTGTAACGTTACTGTGGCCGCAGCCTGAAGCAGAGAGCTGAACAGCCAACGGGATGTGAGATTATTCACTTATGTGATAAAAAGTATGAGTAAGTTTAGAGGGGAAGTGAACTTTCTGCTGCTTGTGCGTTACAGTCTCCATCCTGTGGTGTTCAGAGGATAAGGCACTGAAGGACTGACGGACTGCACTCAGTGCTGGAAATAAATTGTAAACAGCGGCTTTGACTGCGTTCCCGTCGCTATGGTTACGCCAGCTAGCGCATTAATTTAGACGGTGAACAGACAATTTGACTGGAACTACTTAGTAGGTGTCCATTAACACTTTTTAACGTACACCCTCCAGCCAATCAGAATCGAGTATTCCCCAGACCATGGTATAAAAGTGTGTTAACGGCTGTTTTGTCTTCATTTTTTCCCTCAGCACTTTACAGTCCATTCACAATAAAGACGATCCGATTACAGAAATACTGATCTTATCAACTCGTAGGCAAAGAATACAAGATGTACTTGAATTTGATAAGACGACATGTGACAGAACACAGTCTGGACTGGATTGTTCTGGTATCAATCCGCTCTTCTCTGCCTCTTTCTGTGCATTTACATCTCAAGACGCTTGACGTCAGTGACTCCCTCCTCCGTTACAGCTCTGTTCACAGGATCTGCTAATCTGCAGGAAGCGATTTAAACATAATTGTCACAGACGCTGCAGAGACGTGCTGTTGTTGTATCCCCTCACAGTTTTTCTCCCCAGCTGTAAATCTATAGTTTTCAATGGGGGGATGAATTTAATGTCTTGCATAAGTTGCATTAAAATGAAAGATGTGACCCTCCCTGCTGCCCTTTTTAAATCAGCCTCGGCCAATAAGTCATCGCGAGGCCACTGTTGGCTGAAGGCCAGCTGACTGTCAGTCTCAGTGATTTGTCCGGCGCCACACCCTCCGTAACTCACGGTCTAATCAAACAGCCTTCGATTCTCCACACTGAGCTCTGACTTCTGGTGTTCGTCACTTCAGTGTGCAAACTGCAGCTCGATCTGAGGAGTCATGATGATATTTTTAGTGTGTCTTGATGTGAGTCCAGTGTCCGTCGATCGTGTGACTCGGACCTGGAATGATCCCTGTTCATCTTTAGACGAGCTCCGACTCCGCAAAGCTAAAACCTTTCTTATTTTGCACTTTCTCCAGCCAGTAATGACTAAAAACTGAACCCTCCGAGCTCTCAAATTGCTTTTATTTAACCAAATGTTTGAATTTATTCACGCGCTGAAACACGGGACTTTATTTATTCCTTCATCTTTTATTATCCCTTCATTTAAACTGCACTTTAACTTCAAGTTCTGTGTTTCTTGTGATTCCTGTCTTCACTTCTACACCTTTAAATTCTGCATCTTTTCATCTTCGCTGTAATTTTAACCTGTAAAGCACGTTGAATTGCTTTGACGTGTGAACATGCTGCAGAAATAAACTGCCTTAAACTGTTTTTTTGCCAGTTTTCACTTCTTCATATTGAAGTTTGAGGATTAAAACTTAGCTTTAAGGGTTAAATTGAGCTTTTGTACATTTTGCCGATGGACACAGTTCCCTAGAAGTAAACATTCTGCTTTCAAAATATTCTGTAAAGGCCCTATTTGTAAGAAAAGCAAAGTTTTTTGTCTCATTCCCAACAAAAACTGATAGGTTGACTCAAAAATCTCACAAAAACAAACTTTAAGTAAAAGAATATAAGTATTATTAGCAGCTTTATTCTCAGTCGACTCAAGCTGGTTTACAGTAAATATCTTAAACTTCCATCTTTGTTTAAAAAGTTTAGATAAAGCAGGTCATCTGTAATGAATTCTTCACCGTTTGCGGCAGAAACAAAATAAAACCGGGCTCCTTCCTGCAGGCCGGTCCTGTTGTGCCACATATCCGCCTGATGTAGGTTAACAGAAGAAACTAAATTTATCTCCGACCCGACTGTGAACAAACCGAAGCCTTCAGGACGCTGTTGTCCAGCAGAACCGGACCGAACGGTGCTGCAGGCAGAAGAGAAGAGAGAAAACAGACGTGAATTTAGCAGAAAGAAGCTGACGGTCATTATATTAAACATTTTACTGCCTCAGAAACAGAGTCGCGTGATGAGATTGTTGTCTGCTGCAGGTTCACGTTGTCACTGTCAATTTCATGGAAACAGTGACGGTATACAATCCTGGTTCTGGGCCGGCTGCAGCTCAGGAGGTCGAGACGATCATCTAGTAATCGGAAGGTCAATGGTTTGAATTGAAGTGTCCTTGAGCAAGATACTGAACCTCAAATTACCTCTTATGAGCAGATGGCGCCTTGGAAAGCTTCCGCCATCAGTGTGTGAACGAGTGAAGTATTGTAAAGCGCTCTGAGCGGTCAGTCGACGGGAGAAGATCTGTAGAAATTAACATTTTACCGCAAGTAAAATCCACCACGCCCTTTAATGAGCACGACGCTGTCTTATTTAAACATCGAAGGAGCCTCTGGATCACCTGAAACACACTGACACAGGACAAAACGTGTGTGTTCTATGGAGGAAATCAAAATAAAGCTGTTTTACAGCACAAATTGATTAAAAGATCAATAAACTGACTCATCAGCATCGTGTTAGACTGCTGAGGTTGCACATGGATCTACATGTATCTGACCGAGGACAACCTGACCTTCTTTAAGTCGCTAAGAGCGAAAATTAGCATCTTGTCGTCTCCATCGAGAGAATCGGTCTCATTTTACCTCAGTGTGTAATCGTCTTAATTTACAGCTGCAGGTTGGATTGATTACTGGAGGAACCCTTCTTTAATGATCCATTAACATTTATAACTGCAGATTACAGAAACCTGCGAGCGTTCACTGTTAACATCTTCACATCTGTGACTGCAGAACTTCTGGTTTATTAGCAGGTTTCCCTCCGATTCACTAATATTAAAGAACAGATCCAGTTTGATACCGGTATCAGTATCAGGACGCCACCAGTCCAGATCTAATAGTCGAATGTATTGATTTCTCATTGCAATCTTCAAAATTCTCTCTTTAAAATTCAACTCATGTCTAGATTTCACTTACTAGTAGCTGATAAAGCAGCGCTGAGCTCTCTAATCATTATTTACCGTGATTATTTTTCTCTCCTGCACCTGTTCCGGTAAAATGCTTTGGATGAATTTAATGTAAATTAGTAAACTGTGATTTTGTTCTTCTGTTCTGTACATGCGACGTCTTAAACATGTCTGTCCGTCCTGGGAGAGGATCCTCCTCTGTGGCTCCTCCTGAGGTTACTTCCATCTTTTTTTCACTCCTTTTTAAAAGGTTGATTTTTTCTCAATCTGGCAAGTTTTTCCTCACTGGACCCGACGGAGGATGTACAGATTGTAAAGCCCGCTGAGGTGATGTGATTGTGACTCTGGGCTGTATAAATAAAACGTATTTGATTTAAAATGTTAAAAGTTAATTTATATATCACCTGAACGGGCTTTACAACAGATATAAAAGTAAAAACAAAAAACATAGAAATTAACATTAAAAAACATTAAAAACAGACAACCAGCTAAAAATAAACAATATTCAATATGTTTATTTTTCCTTTCATCATGTTGTTTAAAGGGTTTTGAATGTGGAGAGCTAAAGAGACAAAACAAGTGTTGTACTGGAGGATTTTTAACCACAACCTGTCTGAGCTGAATGCTCTTAATTTACACATTTTAGATTTATATTCAAATTCTGTTTATTCTATCTGTTTAATCCAGCAGTGTGTGTGTGTGTGTGTGTGTGTGTGTGTGTGTGTGTGTGTGTTAGTTGTGTTTTTATTTATTTTTTACCATTCTTGTGTCTGTTTTTATATGTTTGTGTCATTGTGAGTTTTTGTGATTCTGGATCAATAATCTATTAGTGGCTGACAGATCTGTAAAGCACTGATTAATTATTTACTAACCAATAATGACGTCATTACAGGTTATAAAGGCATCCTTATTAGAAAGTATTGTTTTTAATTTTTTTTTTCTAATCATGTGTAAAATATATTTGTGTCATCTGGCTTTTGTCTCTCAATGCGCGCGTGCGAGTGTGATTGCTGCGCGCGCACGCACGCACGCCCGGGAGCGCTCGTGCCGGTCTGTGGTGGTGAGGCTGTGGACGGAGACGGACTCAGAGAGGGACGGAGAGAAGGAGTGAAGGAGTGAAGGAGTTGGACTGAACGAGGGGAGAAAACCTGAGGAGGATGAGAAAGTGACAAACTGAACTGAGATCAGCTGAAGTTTGATTCACACAGCAGCAGCAGCAGCAGCAGCAGAGACGCTCCAGGACTCCATGAGCGGAAAATCGAAAGGCAAAGAGGATAAAGACCATGCCGCCAAAGGTGAGTGATGCTGGACCCGAACCATCCGGACGATGAGCGGTTTCTGTATTTTCCTTTTTCTTTTTCTTTCTTTGTTGTCAGCACAGAAATGAGCAGACGTCTGCTGAAGCTGTGCTGAGATCAGCACTTTTCAGTCCCATTGTCCAGAAACCAGAGCGTCTAAACTGGAATACTACAGATAATAATCACGGGACGAATGTTTTAATCATGTGAGCTGTGAAAACAATCCAGATAAATGTATTTATTGACATGTTTCCTCTTGTAGTGTGATCAATACATACAATAAACCTCTGCTGCTGTTTATTACACTGTGGTTCTGTCGATCCTGCAGAACCACCACCGCTGATATTCACCCCACAGAGGAGGTTACACACACACACACACACACACACACACACACACACACACACACACACACACACCTCCTCCCCTCTGGATAGCAATAAAATTGACGCGCGCTACACCGCAATGGAAACTGGGAAACTATCATTGCCATGGAGACAAAAAAAAAAAAAAGGGAGTGGCCCGCGAGCTGCGCGTGGTCATGTCATGCACCATAATGTATTCATGAGACACGTCTTCATTCATAAAAAGCAGAAGGAGGCAGCCAGCAGAGGTTTTAATCAGAGTCAGCACATAAACAATATTTATTCATTTTCACCTGCTAAAAATCTAAAACTACAACTGAGGTTTCTTTCTTTCCATCAACTGTGTTTCTAATTATATCAAGAAGAGGTTTAATTTGATTCAGTAAACCATTTATTATGACGATTTTAATAATAATGATAATAATAAAATAATGAAATAAAATAAAAAAACAGTAAAAAATGAAGTACCGCAGGAAAAAAACAATAAATAAAGCAACACAAGGATTATTATGGGATAGAATAAAGTTTAAAAATGATAAGAGTAAAACCTGCCGTGCCTTCCTGTAAAGAGAAGAATTTAAGTACGAGGTATAGTGGATGTTTAATTCATTGTATATTTGCAGGCGAGCAGCTTTGACACGAGCGAACTCACACGTCCAGTAAAGTTTAAAGACAGCAGTCGACTTTTTACTGGAAGAAACATGTTCAAAATTCATTTTTACTGTTTTTTATTTTATTCTATTAATCAAACTCTTTGGCATATTTTAGTTTATTGTATTGTATTTTATTCATATTTTATTTGTATGTGTGCAAAGCAAGCTGTTCTTGTGGATTAATAATGTCGTCTCAATCTGAATCTGATGTGAAAACAGTGAAACTGTCAGAGTTAAACAAAGTGAAGACAGGAATGAATAAGACAGCCAGAGGCGACCTGATTCATTAAAGTATAGATTATCTGTCAAATTGTTCACATTGTGCCTGGAGGAATCAAAACAGTGATTCATCACAGTCCACAGAGTGAAAATTAAAGAGTAAAATCAACACGAGGGGATTTTAGATTGTAGATTGTGATCAATCTTGAAGGCGTCCGCAATCAGGCAAATTGTGTTTAGTGTCCTCATACTTGTGTTTCCAAATTACACATAACCTCATTGACGAGCTGATCCTAAACAAGAACAGTGGTAGTTTTTTCTACCCAGTGACCACAAGGGGCAACAATGAGCCCGACACGAGGAAGCAAACTCTGACAGTCAATACAAAGGTGAGACTCGATGCTCACCTGTGTCAAAGAGCAGAGCCGACGATGAGACATTATTATATTATAGACGATATTTTTTTCCCAGGATGGCAAAGTCATCTAGCGTAAAAAGTCATATCAAATCTTTACGTCAAACCCTCTAACACACACATTATGAAGGTCTTATCTGTTAACAACGCGTATACTTTAGATAAACTCATCATTCTTGTCTTTAGAATACGATGGCTACCCTTTTATATTATTCTGATAAAATATAGTTTTTAAATTTCTGGGTTAAAACCAATACTTTTTTGGCGAAATCTAATCAAAAATAGGGTAAAAACAGGGTCAGTACAGTTTTTGTTGTCAAGAATGTTGGTTTTGGTTAATTAAAGGGTAACTCCACTAATTTTAAACATTAAAGTGTGTTAAAGTAGTACAAAAAGCCTTTTGTGGCTCCAGAGGAAGCTGGATGCTAGACCACTGAACTTAAATAAAACCTGGTGGCTACATTACCCACAATGCAACTTAGCCTGGAGGCAATTCATTAGATTAGGGCCCGTGTCCATATAGCGTTTGTCAGGCAGAAAAGTGCTGGCTGTGCGTCCAGGAGCGCTGGGATGAAGCGGTGAGAGAAAAAACGATGCACTTGCAAAAGTATCTTGACAACTGCCGCTGTATGATCGACACTGCTGCTTTCTGGTTTACTATCCGTTTGTTTTCCATGTGGGAGCATGAATATTATCGCCTAGGCCAGGAAAAAGAAACGGAGCGACGGTGCCCGGTGCCTTTCTGAAAAGTTGAGGGATTCAAAAAGACTCTGGGTGTATTCTTGCTGCAGCATTTCTTATTGGGAACAATTGAAAAAAGACTCTGGGGCTATGTGGACACAGGCCCTCATCCATTTAGTGACATCACTTAAAATCATTTATCAGGTTAATTTCCTCTGGAGCCACAAAAGGCTTTATACTACTTTTTTCACATAGTAGTAGCACTCAGAAGACCTGTAAAGACAATGTAATGTGTAAAATTGGAGGAGTTACCCTTTAAATATTCATGGCTTGCCTTCACCATCCTGGGGAGAAAATGTTCAATATAATTAAAAATATTCAAGTTACAGATTAGCTACAAACAGAAATAATAATACTAATAATAAAAAAGAGGCTACCTACATAATAATGCTTTAAAAAGGATGTTTAAATGCATACTTAGTCAGTCAGTTGAGCTTCAGTTGCTATGGGTCTGTGCCAGCAGGGGTTGCTATAGCAACAAAATGTTCAGCTGAAACTACAGTAAGTGCTGGTCGTAGACAAGTAGGCTAATAAACGTTATTTATGGTAACCTTTACTCATAAAGCACCCGTAAAGGATACGAAAACACATCAATAAACTGAAAAAAAGCTATAAAAAACCAAACCAATAAAGCCGAGGGTGATTTATACGATGATAAATCCACCGAGAGGTCACAACAATAATAACCCCGGCACACTGTAATGGACTCCGACTCAACAGTCCTGTAGTAAATACGGCCTTTGTGGATCTGATGATTTGTTATTGAGGTTAACACTGTAGCACGAGTAATTTAACACATTTTTGAGGATATAGTTTGTCATGTTTACATGTTTATTTCTCTGCTGTATAAATAAGGCAGACCCAGTTTTAGACGTACCACAGGACATCTTCAGGACAAAGTGCACAACACAGCTGTCTCAATAAAACTGAAGAATCACTCAACCCTTTGAACTCAAACAAAGAAACAGTCCGTCAGTGACTACACTGACATTTTTGCTTGTTTTGATGCTTATTAGCTTCCTAAACTTATCTGTACAATTTACAGGACAGCTTAAAGATAACGCAAGAAAATTAAGCATAATTATTGATAAAAGTCTTCAAATTGTGAATCATTTTTATGAGCGCAGTGCTACAACGTTTTGATTTTGATTGGTCTTTAATTTCCCGAGTTCCTGCATCCTATTTTTGCTCACTGTGACGTCGTCTCTTAGATTATCACAGATCGATTTAAATACGATCATGCAAACAACAATCTGTGAGTTCATTGATTCTGGTTTTAATGATGAAAGTAACAATGAACCACAAGCCACTTTCCAAAATAAAGATATTTTAAGTATTTCATGGGGGGAAAAAAATTAAGAGACAAAGCCACAATCGCAGAAATATGTCGAGTCTGTTTTACTTTTCTACCAAAATATCTTCATCGAGGACTCACCGCTCCCTCTCGGGTGGACCGAGGTACAAGGTCATAAGTCACCTTGTACTGTTCTGTATATAATAATAGTGGCATAGAGGATTAAGTTTGAGGTAGAACAAGAACTCATTAACATCCTGTTCTTGAGGAGATTAGGCTTATATGTGATGTGTGTGTGTGTGTGTGTCTGTGTGCATGACGTTGTGGGGACACGAGTCTGTTTACACATTGTGGGGACTCGGCTTCCTTATGGGGACAAAACCCAATGTAAATCTTTAACTTTTTAAATTACAACTTGGTTTAAGGTTAGGGCCTTTTTAATGTCTCCAGAAGTGAAACATGACTGTGTGTGTGTCTGTGTGTGTGTGTGTGTGTGTGTGTGTGTGTGGACTCACCAGCAGGAGAGGATTAACAACGGACACGCCATTGTTAATTAACCCTGATTGTGACGCAGCAACACGGCAGCAGAGGTCAGCGTTGCACCGCAATTAAAGCCCGTCTGATATCTCACTGAGGCACATCAGATGTTTTCACTGAGGCAGTGATGTCATCATAAAGTCCAGCTATAATGCGCGACAAAACACATTTTTATTTAACACGTTTAAAAATAAAAATGTAATAAAATGCCAATTCCTGTTAATTATGACAAGGTGGGCTATGGAAGCCGCACAGGTTCATCACAATCATCCATATGATTCAAACCATACAAGAGTCTGATGCAGTTTTGTTTAAAAAATTATATTATGGTTAAAATAATTGCACATTTTATCACTGATAGAGAAAACTTTATGGACCATTTGCACCAACAGATTCGTGACTTCCTGTCCTCAATTAACTTTATTACCTTGATAGCAGCTCCATTTGTTCGTCGTCACATAAAGTTCTATCTGACTGTGACTCTATAATCTGTGAGGACAGTGAACGACTGTGTGACGCCGTGAATAAAGTGGAACATTTCATGTCAAGTGTGCGACAACCTCGTCCACCTTTTGTCCCGCCTAATGCTACGGTAGATGAGGTTTGTCATAAACCGGGACTCCTGGGAGTCCAGATAAAAATAGAGATGTGACGGGGATGTGATGGACTTCAACAGAACTTTTCCTCTGTGAACTTGAGAAATATTCACAGTTACGTATCTGACATTAGAGAAGTCAGACATTTATTTCTTATAAAAAATCATTAATGAATTAGTCAAATAATTGGTGATTCATTCAAAAGGCGTCAACTAATTGATTAAACTACAAATTGTTGCAGTTCTAGTATTCAGATATCATTTGTTATAGACTTAAAGTAAACTTTGAGACGCTTAAAGCTCTTACAACGTATGACATCAGTGTTTGAACTCACAAACTGCATTACAATGTTGATGTTCCTCTTGTTTGTTTGTGTGTTGAGACTGAGCGTCACCGTTAACCCACAGTCTCCACTTATTATCTGACAATATGGCGCCATCTAGTGGCAAACTGTCTGGTATTACTCTCAGTGAATGACGGCTGATCGTCTCCAAATCTGAAGGGAGAGAGGGCATTTTTTGAGTAGACTACAGTGATTGTAGATGGCGAGCTTCCCAGGCTGTCGGCCTGAGAACCTTTGCCAAAAAACGTAACTGCTGGCATCGTTGTGGTTTTGCTATTTCAAGCCAAGGCTACCAAGCTATTTATCGGAGGTGTTATGTGTTTGTTCAAAGCTTAACTGGTATTTGAGTTCAGCTGAGAGAAAGAAAGAAGGTTTCTATAAACAATGTCGGAGTCAAAAGAGAAGTCAAATGTTACGTATGCGCCCACACGCAAACAAGATATCCTGATATGAACACAGAGGACTATGAGTTTATTTTTATTCAATATCTGTAATTCCAGTTTAAATTGAAAGTTTTGGGGAAAAAAAGGAAAGTAGCAGTCATGAAGTCAAGATCAAATATACGTATGTACATGAAAGAACCTCTTGTTACAGATGTTGAAGAAAATGTGGACTGTTCATGTATCATTTTTTAATAATTAAAGGGTTTTGGAATAATGTTGAGGAAGAAACTGATACAATTTTAGAAGTTAATGTCCTCAAGATCCTCTGCTATCTTTGCCCACACGCAAACAAGATATCCTGATATAAACACAGAGGACCATGAGTTTATATATATTCAGTATCCATTAGAGAATTAATTCCAGTTTAAATTGAAAGTTTTGACAAAAAAAAGTAAAGTAGCAGTCATGAAGTCAAGATCAAACACACATGAAAGAACCTCTTGTTACAGATGTTGAATAAATTGTGGCAAAATGTTGGACTGTGCATGTTTCATTTAGGATGACATGATAATTAAAAGGTTTTGGAATGATTTTAAAGAAGAAACTGATATAATTTTAGAAGTTAAAGTCCTCTGCTCTCTTTGTTGAGAAGCTGTATCTGAAGTGACAGATCAGAGGTTCATAATGCGGATACTTCTCCTGATTCCCAAGAAAACGATAACTGTGAGCTGGAAGGATATAAAACCACCAACTACATCTCTAACGGGCGGAGAGGCCTACGTAATGCATCTACATAATGGATGAAAGGTTGAATCAGTAGGATTCATCTGAGCTGCTCATAAACGCACCACAAAGATAGTTGATTGTTGAGTGTCATTCCCAGGACGTCAAGTACCAACATTTTAATCATTTAGCTTTTCTCCCCATTCCAGTCTCCCTCTCTGTCTGTTTCTGTCTTATCACGTCATTTCCTGTTGCACTCATAGGTTGAAATCATTTCTGGGATGTTGGGAAGCCGGCGTGCAATGAGGCAAAATGAAAAACAATCGATCATTTCCCTCAAAATGCATTAAAACTAAAATAACAATGAAAATGTGAGGAGGAGACAGTTCTAAAATGTGGAGAGTAAAAGAAAATCTGTCAGAAAAATCAATACTCAGCTGAACAACAGCTAACACAGTCCACCTATGACAAAGACTAACCTGCTGACCTAACAATGAAGCGATAACATTTGACCGAGATATCAAATGTTAGCTGAGAGACGTAATGTAATCTTCTGTGAAAATGGACTTCATGGAACCGGTATCGACGCCAAGGAATCGGTACCGGTAACAAAACTTGTTCAAACGACACCCAGACCTTGAGCTAGATAACCAAATTCGGGCCACGTTTGACCTGACATCCGGCTGAAATCTAGAAATAAACATGTCGGACCGTTAGCACGAGGCCATATTACACTTGTGGTGTACTTCGGGCATCCTTCAGCTGAATCTCTTGGCCCAGACTCGCCGAGTTAATCCCAGACACGGTCGATCGAACTGTCCATGGTGTTCTTGAGACTGTGTCGACTCGGCCCGTCGACTGATGGAGACTTTGAGCTGTCTAATTTCCAGTATAGTCTCTTCTAGACTTTCCAAATGTTGCACGAGGCCATGTTACACTTGTGGTGTGCTTCGGGTTTACTTCTGTGTTTTTGGACTCCACCATTTTTGTCATCCTTCAGCTGAATCTCTCGGTCCAGACTCTATCGAACTATCCACGGTGTTCTTGAGACTGTGTCGACTCGGCCCGTTGACCGATGGAGACTTTGAGCTGTCTCAGTTCCGGTTTAAAAATGATTTAGCGAAACATTTGACCGAGATATCAAACGTTAGTCGAGAGAACGGTCAGAAATACTGGATGGATTTAAATTCATAGACGTGAAAGTTTGAGACGGTCTGACATCTAATAACTACTGTATTCGTCATGATCCGGTCTTGTTTCTGATTGTCTAAGATGTTAAATTCAGTAACAACACAACAACAACAATAATGTTATATCCCTGAAAAGATTTCTAGGGTTTTGAGCACATGTATATTTCAAAGATAACTTTGATGTGAGCTCTACTTTTCATTTTGCTGAGTGTGCAGGTTCGCCTCTAGCAGCATCCTGCTTCACTGCCCTCGCAGGCTTTTATAGGCTGCCGCCCTGCAGTATGTAGACGCTACTCTGCAATCTGTAATAATGTCCGCATGGTCTCGGTAATACGGACGCTGCTGTGTCCTAACAGGCTGCTTCACAGGAAACAGCGTAATGGGCCGATAGCACAGAGCCGTGTGATTATGTCGCGGCATCACTCCGGTCTGGTTACTGTACTTACTACATGTAATGTGCTGCGATCACACACACACTGAGAGAAAGCCATTAGCTGTGTGTGTGTGTGTGTGTGTGTGTGTGTGTGTGTGTGCAAGCTATGTCAGTTTAAATCCTTCAAATCCAGGACATTTAACTGGGTCCCACAACGACATAGTGCCGACTTAAAGAAGCTGGAATCAGAGAAATTGGACATTTTTTAGTTACAAAATGACTTAACATTATTAACTGATTATTAAAATAGTTGCTGATTAATTAATAGTCAACAACTAAACTAAATTTAATTGACTAATCGCTGCAGTTCTAGTGTTCAGACATCAGACTGGTGAACATGATGAAGTTCTGAGGTGTTTTTCACTATTTTGTTGATTGAATGTGTCAAATTAATCGATGACATGATTAAGATTTGTTGAGATTAATTGACGGTGACACGACAACAGAGTGCCGTTAAAATAGTCTTAATGTAGACTGCACAGAATCAATTCATTGATTAGTTGCTCGGTCTAAAAATATCATATAAATGTTGATCACGTCCTCGAGTGTCTCGTTTAGTCCACGACTCAAAGATATTCAGTTCTCTGACATAAAGAAAACAGAACATTGGTGTTTTTCTTACAAAATTACTCAAAATTAGTAACTGATTATCAAAATAGTAGGTGATTAATTTGATCGTTGACAGCTAAATGATAATTCAGATATCAGACTGGATGGTGGACACTTTTTGGGGAAGTTTTGAGGCATTTTTATAGACTAGTTGTATCAAACTAATCAATACCATGATCAGCCGATTAATTGATGATATTAGTAATACTACAGGGACTCTATGTGCCAGTTTAAAGGGTCTAAATGTGACACAAACACTCAGTCTGGTGAGGAAACATCACTTTTAGATTTCTGGGTCAAGTTCTGGAGAGAACCTGAGTTTCTATTAAAGTCTCCTGAAAGTGGATCTGCTTTGAGAGACGGTTCTGTTCGGCTCTGATCTCACACACACACACACACACACACGCACAGTGCTTCCTCCATAGATCCTTGGATTTGGGACCGGCCCGCTGGCTCCCTCCCTCTCTCATTGTGCCAGATCAGCGGGGCCTTGAGATGAATCTTTAATGACCGGTTCCAACGGCTTAATGGCCTCTAATGTTCTGTAATGATCTCCCGTCAACGCCATGTGCGCGGCCTTAATGGATCCAATGCCGTGGAGGATTGTCCGCTCTGAACTTCGGTTAATTCCTCCTCTTTTCGTCGAGCAGCAGCAAGCAACACAACAGGAAGCGAGAAAAAGCCATGAGCACAAGGCTCCGGAGCTCCACGGGCGCAGCATGACTTTCCCTCTCCGCCGAGCGACCTCAGGTAGGACCAGCGGGGAATAACCAGACACGATCCGGACTATGCTGCAAAATCCTTAAATACTAGTAGAACTTTGTGTATTTCATGGGAAGGAATAAGTTATGTAGCCTGCAAGAAGGTCAAAAGACGCTCTTTAAGTCAGACTCTGCTAAATGTTGCCTCAGTTTATCTTCAGTCAGTGTTCGACCTTTAAAAATCTTCCATAAACATCCTCTTTCTATATTTTCTTCCTCTGTAACGTTGTGTTTTACATAATTGGATCTTTCTGGTGTAAACTCTGGAAAAAGGTGTGTTTTTAACTCGATTTAAACTTGTATCCGTGTCCGTGGAGCTGGAAGCAGAGCCGGACGCGCCCTTCTTCTCCTGCCGCTCCCGACTACACAGCTTCACCGCTCTGAACTCAACAACCTCATAATTTATTCTCTTAATACGACTCTGCTGCATCGTGGAGAATGAAGTCATGTCTGTAAAGCGGCACTGTGTAGTTTAACTGTTCTGAGAGGAGAATAAGGTCCCCAGGACACTGTTTGAAGCTAGAAAGGTGGCAGGGTCCGCCACATGTGTTGTCCTTCAAGGTCAGTCAACGATGAGTTTGATTGATTGATGAGTCTTACCCTAAAACTACGTACTGCACCTTTAAAGCTCTTCAGGAGGCGCGACCCTCAGCTCGTCTCCTCGAAAGCTCGCAGGGCAGATTTCACAACTCCAAACTTTGAATCTATTACAGAACACATTTTCCTCTCATCTTTGGCAGCGCAGGGTAAATTGTTTAATTGGCTCGACATGAGTTCGCGCCGCCGCCGCCCTCGGAGACCGCGGATCAAAACGTCTTTTACACCCGAGCTAATCCCTTTACTGTCGGACTCCGTGTCAGCCTGCGGAGCCGGTTTTTCTTACATCGTCTGCTCCGGCAAAATAAGATGAAGCGAAATAACTGTTTACCGCGAACAGCCTGGACCAAAGATTACGTGGATTTCAGGGTTATCTAACAGGTGTGTCACTCTGTTCGCTGATGCTCTCCAGGGTGGATCTTCTGTCAGCGGCTTGTTGCTGCCGGGTTTGTGTCATTCATGGTTAGACTGAGGAGTTTCTCTCTCTCTGGATATTTTGTTTCTCTGTTTTGTCACGTTCCTGCTGCCTGCAGGAGGCGCTACGGAGCTCCGACCAAACCTCAGGCGTTGACATGCTTTTAACCAAAGAGAAGAGAAGCAACAGTTCGAATAAATCCCTTATTTAAATGTATGTTCGAACGTGCCCGCCCCTACGATTACTGCTGCAAACGCTTAAAACGTGAAAGTCCGTCTCTAGTTTGTCTGTTCTGGGCTACTGTAGAAACACAAGCCCCTTTCAGATAGAAAAGGTGGCACATGTGCAGCAAGGTAAAGGCTGCAATGTGCCTCCTTGTCTGTCTAAAAGGGAGGTGTAATATTCCTCCTTTTCCAAACAGCCTCCACTTTTCCTCCTCTGGTAGGCGTCAACATGTGACGTGACGTGAAGCAGGAAGTTGGGCGTGAAGAGAAGCAGGGCAGTTTCTGCTTTTCTCCCAGAATCCTCTTCCCGTTTAACATTGGGGCTTATGGGGCAGTTGCTGGAGTTTGTGTCGGTTAGACGCAGATAATTCAAAAACCGTACATCCTCCCGATAAAGTGGACACGTTGCCAGACAGAAGACAAGTGTGGCTACGTTCTTGGAAAATATCACTATTGTAGTGTGAAATCTGTGGCTAGGATCGTCATCTAAAGAAACATTTTCGGAGAGTTTTTTTCAGGCTCCCCCACTCTGCCAGTTGGTGCTGCACGAACATTCCGCAATACACACTCATTGAAAATCCTGAATTTTTCTGAATTTTTCAAAATCACTCACGATCAATTAAGGGTCACCGTTCAAAAACTAAACATCGTAGAAAGAAAGTTCAAATACAACTCAAATAGATAAGACTTGTGCCTACATTTTAAAGTTTGAATGGTGTCTCTAGGTCAAAGTCTGCCAGAGCAGGAGATGTTTGAAAACGTCGATGATTTGCGACTTTTTTGACCCCGTCCCATTCATTCCTTATGGGAAATTTTTCGCAGTTTTTCTTCAAAATAAGAGCTTTACATTGCACCGCATCGGAGTTTAGAACTGGGTTCTTAGCGGGGGGCTTTTAATTTGAAAGTAGCGACCGCTATTAGCTCGCCGCTACAACAACAAGCGGACAACCAAGACAGCTACAGAGAGCGAGGAGACGCTAGCATCTCCCGGATCTCAGCGGCTTTCCAGCTGCTCATCTTCGTGGATGAAGTGACGAACTGACTGCTGTGATCAGCTGTTTCCTGGTTTTAAAACTCCCGGCTGTGGGTGCGCAGCAGTGCACGTCATCCACACCTCCGCCCATCTCAGCATTTGCCACCACATTGCCGCCTCGGATTTACAGCAATGGAGGCGCAAATAAGTGTAACGTTACCCTCCGAGGGGGAAAACTGGAGGAACAAAACAGACCACCAATTTGCCGCCTTCTGTCTAAATCCGCGGAGCGAGCCGCCAAAAGGACGGCAGATTGGTGGCTTACTGCCCAGAATAAAAACGGCTATTGTGTTGCTTTGAAATCAGTTTACGTAGTGGCCAAACCGTGCAATTACAACGTCATGTGACACTGCTGGTGATTGGCTGTCTCGAGGCGTGCGGGTAAAACACAAGGTTACGCCCAGAGACGGAACTCACCACATGTAGGCGTAATGTAATCTTTTGTAAAAATGGACTTCATGGAACCAATATCGACACCAACCCAGCTGGCACCGGACGTCAATAGACGTTGGTCTTTGGTTGGATTCAAGTCATGACGTCAGGTGACCAAAACCCAACGTGTGTCAGACGTCTTGTACTAACACAACTTTGACGTTGAATAATGACCTTTTTGATGACAAAATTCTAATGGCTGGACAACATCTATCAACAACGTTGATTTGACTTAAGATAGCCTACATAACTGATATCCAACATCGGACCAACGTTAAGTTCAGACGTTAACCTGATTTTCATTTTCAACTAAATACTAACATCTATTCAACGTCGGAGGCGTCTCAATTAGACGTCTCTATGACGTCTAATTGACGTCTAGTGCCAGCTGGGAAGGAATCGGTACCGGTAACGAAACTTTTTCAAATGACACCCAGCCCTTGAACTAGATTGAACTTGAACTTCAATTTGGGCCACGTTCGACCTGACATCCGGCTGAAATCTAGAAGTAAACATGTCGGACCGTTAGCACGAGGCCATATCACACTTGTGGTGTACTTCGGGACTCCACCTTTAGTGCCATCCTTCAGCTGAATCTCTTGGTCCAGACTCTATCGAACTGTCCACGGTGATCTTGAGACTGTGTCGACTCGGCCCGTCGACCGATGGAGACTTTGAGCTGTCTTATTTCCGGTTTAGTCACTTCTAGACTTTCCAAATGTTATCGGCCCAGATGGATCAAATTCTGTGGGGGACATTATTCATTGTTCTTATTGGGCACCAGTGCATCACCTGACATTGTAATAACACAGTCTGCTCATTATGTAAAGTGTCTCTGCTCCCTCTGTAGATATAAAAAGCTTATTCTAAAGACACATTACATCCTTCACACTGCACCTTTATGTTTGAATCAAGGGGATATTTTTAAAATCTTGATAGAAACATCTGCTCCCCGTCCTTCCCTCTGTGCTTATCTTTTTAATGGTCTTTCTATTGATTCGTGTATTGATGTATTTGTTTTCCGAGACATTTTATTGTCCTGATACCGAGGCCGAGGCTGAGAGAGTCGGCCGGCTGAGCTCCGTCTTGTTTCCTGCAGCTCGTGTTGGTACATTAAGTTTTGTTTGTGCGGCTTTTTTGCTTTCAGGAGGACGTGTGGTGTTTAAAAGCAAAGATCTCATAAATGAAAGATGAATGCTTTCACAGATTTCTGGTTATGAAATCTTGCACGGCTAAAGTCCCTCCGAGGAAGCACGTGGGCTGAGCCGAGCAGCAACACCTCAACTAAATTTATCTGAACGTTTACGAGGCTCTTACCTAACCAGGAGGCCACAACGTCAACTCAGTCTTCAGTCAAGGCTCCACCTCAGTGACCAGGTCCTGACCCCACACAGTCCATCACCTTCTCCTCCACCCATGCAGCTACAGATTACTGAGTCCCCCTCCTCTTCTTCTTCAGTCCTGTAATTTACTGCTCACCACATCCCCTCGCTCCCCCAGCCATCGATTTTGCACCACCTGGTGCCACAGGTCTCTTCCTCCACCGCCTCCGTCTTCCACCGTCCAGACCGGTTGGAGTCGCAGTTGCCATGCGCCACTGCTGCAGCTGTATCAGGCGCTGCCAGCTGTGCATCTGCCTCCCCGCGGGGGGCCGCCTGTGGCCAGCTGACACGCATGAATTGGCTGATTGCTGCAAAGCGAATGCAACAGAAAAGAAAAAAGAAAAGGGGGGAAACATCTTGAAAACGACACAAACTGAAGAGCTTCCTCTGTTGTTCACCTCCTTCCTGCAGCGGCGGTGAACCTCTGCACCAAAAGAAGACGATGGAGCGCCCCTCCTTTATTCCCTCTCTCTCTCTCTCACACTCTCTCCAGGTCTCTCTCTCCCCCATCACTGTCCTTTTCATTTATTCTCCATCTGCCTCTTTTCATGTGTGAAATGTCTTTCCTCTCTCCCCCATTCACCCTCCTCCCTCTCTCTCTCTCCTCTCTCCTCACCACTCAATATCTCATTTTCTCTCCTCCACCCACTCCTCCTCCTTCCTCCCTTTTCCATTATCCCCCCCTTTCATTCATTCACCTGTCTGTCTCTGTTTATCTCCCTCCTCCTCCCTCCTCTCAGCTCTCTCCTGCCTATCACACATCAGTCTAACATGTAAATATCATGCCACGTGGGGTTCAGGGTTACAGGTGCCCTATGAGGAGAAAGCTGCCCAAACCTCCCTCACACACACACACGCATCACACGTCCACACACACACATATAGCTACACACCCCCACCACCACCTCCTTCCTCCTCCCCCCTCTCCTCCTCCTCCTCCTCCTCCCCGGTCTTCCTCCTCGGGGCGGGCAGGGCTGCAGCAGTTTATGAACGGCACGGCTGCATCATGATCCCTTCCCCACTGAACCAGCCCCGAGCTGTTTCATTGACAAACATCCCGGTTGCTGCATTTCTGTCACGGAGCGCGTCGAGGAGCGGAGCATCACCGGGGGAGCGGTGCGGAGCGGCAGCAGCGGCAGCGGCGGCAGCGGCAGCAGCGGCAGAGGCTGCAGTCATCAGCAACAACAGCCCCCGGTGTCGTCTCCACCAGCTCCTCAGCTGTTGATTCGCCTCTTGGACCCGGACTGGATCCTCACGCGCCCCCTCTCCTCCTCCTCCTCCACCTCTTCCTCCTCCACGCTCTCTCGGGACGGCAGATCGCCGGCGGAGGGGCGCAGACAGCCGGAGCCTGTCAGAGCCCTGCGGGGTGATGTGATGTGAGGCGGTGTCACTCTCTGGAACATTTCTGGATTTGTTTAACGACTTCCATGAGGCGCCCGGACGCACCGATGGAGGATTCTGGACGCGTTTTAACATCACGGATATCTGCGAGACTGCAGCGGCCGGTGTGTGATGCGAACTGAACCGTGGGTGGTGTAGACCCCCTCCCCGCACCCCCACACACCCCCAGCGCCTTATCCGCCGTCCCCACCTCCCTCCGACCGGGACGCACAGCCTTGTTTCACTCCACCGGGGGAACATGTCCCGGGCAGCGGCTATCGCCAGCTCCCTGATCCGCCAGAAGCGGCAGGCGAGGGAGCGGGAGAAGGCGAACGCGTGCCGCGGCAGCGGCAGCCCGAGCAACAGCAAGGGCACCAACGAGAAGCCGAGCAAGCTCAATGTGTTCTCCCGTGTCAAACTGTTTGGATCGAGGAAGAAACGGA
This sequence comes from Lagodon rhomboides, assembly GCA_039737535.1. NCBI lineage: Eukaryota > Metazoa > Chordata > Actinopteri > Spariformes > Sparidae > Lagodon > Lagodon rhomboides. The sequence goes on from CM077795.1 coordinate 2,855,609, forward strand.
AGAGAAGGCGACCACCAGGTCTGAGTGGAGCCCGAGCATCCTCACTACATCACCACCAGCTCCATCACCATCACCACCAACCAGCCAGCCAGCCAACACCATTTTCTGCTCTCATCACTCTGCTGCTGCTTCATCACCTCATCCTCCGTCACCCCGAGGAGAGTCTCCTCCGGCTCAGCTCAGGGATTAATCCTGTTGCATGACAGCACAAACATCTCATGTAAATAACTTTGTATTGTCCCGCAGCAAAGTGTTGTAGTGTGGCAGTGTGTGTGTGTGTGTCTGTGTGTGTGTGTGTGTGTGTCAGTGTGTGTGTGTGTGTCTGTGTGTGTGTGTGTGTGTGTGTGTGTGTGTGTGCTTCCAGCAGCTGCTCTCAGCATCATGTTCATCTGTCACTTCTTCTGTGATTTTTGGTGTGCGCCACAGTCCACAGGGGTCAGCGATCGACAGGGATCGACGGGGCCCTCGAGGCCCAGTGACTGGAAATACAAACAGCCTCTCCTCCTCTGACACTTCCGGCTTCTCGGAGGCTGCTGGATTTGATCACATGACAATAATAAGAAGGAATGGACTCAGTTAACGTGTCTGTCTCTGCTCCTCTCAGAGCCCCAGTTAAAGGGCATTGTGACCAGGCTCTCCAGTCGCCAGGGCTTCCAGCTGCAGATGCAGCAGGACGGCACCATCGATGGGACCAAGGATGAAGACAGCACCTACGGTGAGTCCGGCCACATTTCTCCATATCCACTGATTTCTCTTCCATTTCTAAAACCAAACAGGCTGCGTTCATCATTATGGATTAACTTTCTCCTCTAATGAAACATTGATCTGGCTGTAAAACGTCCACCAGAGGCCGAGAAGACGTCTCAGGGTTAGAGGACAAGCCGTCCAGAAACACAAAGATATTCAGTTTGCTGACAAAGAAAGCATCAAATTATCACTTTTTTAGGAAGTGGAAGCTGCAACTGTTGGAAAAACGTGTGAAATATTTATCGATTACCAATTTTGCTGATTGATTTTCTGTCAATCGACTAATCAAACGGTTCTTTTAGCTTTGAAATCAGCTTTGCAGATCTTTAAGGGGCAAGAGAAGAAGAAGAAAAAGCTTCTCTGACTGATTCATTTTTGTGTCTAAACAAACAAGACAAACGAACTCTGACCTTAAAGGACGACACAGTTTATACTGTTTTACGTTGTTTATATGTGGCGGACCCTGCCACCTTTCTAGCTTCAAACCGGACCTTATTTCCCTCAGAGAACAGCTTGTTTATTCAGTCAATATTAAAAATGTTATCCAAAACTACATCGTGCCCCTTTAAGTTGTTACTCCAACGCTGGTCCAACAATTATAAATACAGTCTTTAAAATGCATTTAAGCTGCTTTTCTGTCTTGGTATAAAGAAAATTAATGGAAAACAAAGCTGAAAATCTTTACAAATACATTTCTTTACAAAGGAGGGTCAGTATTTGAGCAGCACAGATTTAATAATCCAGTCGTAACACCTCAGATTGGGATCTTTAGAGCTTATTGAAGATAACGGGAGGTAAACAGACGCTGCAGAACAGAGAGGCCTTCTTTTAATTTGATGTTTCTTCTCGGTACAACAGAACATCACAACATATTGTTGGTTCAATACCTCGACAAGGTCTGATTGAGTTTAATTCCCATATATCCAATTTGGACTTATCGGTCTGAACCACTTTGAATCCAATTTAGCGATAAAAGTCTCCCTGTGGAAATCCGTCCGACGTGGGAGGTTTAACTCAGACAGTCGCTCAACAACACGTCAAGTGTTCATTTAATTAGTGGAACGGCGCGAGCTCTTCCTCCAAAGGTCAGGTGGCAACATGGCAATCTAATTGTGTTAAATGTTCCCCAGACAAAGAGCGTGATTAGATATCCACAGGATGCAACGTTCGAATGTGTGACATCGTGACAGCAGGAGGAGATTTTCTCTCCCCGGCTGCTTCTCCTTCTCTTTCCAGCACCGGCTGCGTCCTGTGATTGATACGACTTATTCACTTCTGTTGTTGAGCCTCAGGCGGCGATCCTTCTCCTCCTTCTCCTCGTGCACGCTTGGCGTTCGCCAGCATCACGTATCCGTCTCCGCCGCTCCTCGGGCCACCAGCCGCCGTTGTTGTGCACAAAGAGAGCGACGTGGCCACAAAGGAAGCGCGTTCTCTCCAATTAGATGATTACATGGTGTATACATCATGTAAACGCCTACCCACACGAAACCGGTCGACCGTGAACGGATTTGAACGGATAATCCATGTAATCCACGTCTCAGTATAACCGCAGTCATTATAAAAGAACATGGTTGGCTAAATGAGTATAATTAAACAAGGGCCTGACTCATCAAACTGTCTGGAATAATTATGTCGCTGCTCCGGAGCTTTTACTGTAGAATCATAAATAACTTTTGCTCTGCAGCAGCAGGGAAAACAACAGCGATGAGAAGTGTGATGGATCGTATGATTAACCGTCACATACAACCGAGATATGTTCATGACGAGGCTTTAAATCTGCTCTACAGTCCGCTGACTGATTCTACTTATGACTCTCAGATGAAATTGGTTCCTTTCAAAAAAAAATAAAGGGTCGAGTTACGACACAGAGGAAGCCAGTCTTCCACTGCACAACCAAAAACAGGAAGAGGCATTGATTTCCCCGGTCGCTATCCCCCGGTGACGGTGGAACAACTTGAAAAGAAACAGCACTCTGCTGACGGAGGAGGTGAAGACGGTGAGGAGCGATAGAAAACTGAGAAGAGACGGACGAGCATCCACTCGGTGTTATGTGAAAGTCTGTTCCCTCGCTGGTTTGTGCTCCTTCTTACCATCGGGACTCGAAACCAGCATTTCTTTCTACTGGATTAAAAACCTGCCTGCCAATCAATACGTATTGATACTCTGGCGTTTCATATCACTGAGATCAGGGTTATGGATGTTTTTTGCTTTGGACAGTACACTCTTAGAAATAAAAGTTCTAAGTAGAACCATATAAGGTTCTTCGGCTTGTCCTCATAGGAGAACCCTTTTTGGCTCCAGGTAGAACCTTTTATAAAGGTGGAGGGTTCTACCTAGAACCCAACATAAAGGGTTATATCTAGAACTGTGTGTGTAAGGTTCCACCCAGAACCCCCCATGAGAGGTTCTACAGAGAACCCATACAGGATCTTATACCCATGCTTTCAACAATCCCTGAAGAACTCTTTCTCCAAAAAAGGGTTCTCTGGATCAAAATGGTTCTTACTGGAACCGTTAGTGTTACCAAGAACCCTTTTAAAACCCTTTATTCAGGAAAGGGTTTTTAAAGGGTTCTCTGGATCAGAATGGTTCTTACTGGAACCGTTAGTGTTACCAAGAACCCTTGAAAAAACGTTTCTTTGGGAAAGGGTTTTTCAGAAGCAAATGGTTCCAGGTAGAACCTCAGCCCTTGTAGAAGAACCCTTTTGGAACCCTTATTTCTAAGAGTGTAGTCAGGCTGCTGCGTCGACAGTGAAACCACAAAGAAACAAACAATCAGCTGGTTGATGGAAACAGTTTTTATGTTTTTATTTTGGGTTTTTTGCTGGATAAATGAGGGAATTTTACCAAATAAATGACAGATCTCATTCTATAAGATTCCCTCTTCACTAATAATGGACGACGTTTATGTTTCTCATCACGTTACGGCTAACTTTGATAGCTAACTAATATCAAAATCTACCAAAACCATGAGCTGGTTAGAAATCGAATAATTCTCACAGAATCACAAGTGTATTGTCAACGTCAGCACATTCGTTTGCTCAGTAAATGATAAAGCTGTTGTCCGGAGTAGAAACAGCTTTGAGCATTGCTTCACTCACTTATCGAGCAAGATGTCAAACTTTATCTGATTCCTGCTTTTTAAATCGTTTACTTCACTGTAAACATTTTATATCTTTGGGTTTAGGACCGCTGCTACGAAAAACTAAAGCATTTCAGCCACCGACTGCATGAAAATATGGACTTGAACCTGAATTCTTTGTTATCACCAGCAGGGGGCGGCTCCCCTGGTTGCAAAAAGAAGTCAGATTGTATGTGAGCTTATGAGAAAATGACCCTGCTTCTCACTTGGTTTTCTAATAAGTTTATGGTCTCAATCTCAAGTCTGAGTCTGACTCTAACACAGCAAAGCAGGGTTTGTTTTAGGGTGTTGCTACCGCGGCGTGACCTCGGGGTTTCCTCCCCAGCTCCGCCCCTCTCGTCCTTCTGGATTAAAACAAACAAAACGGTCATATAATCCTTTTGACAATCGAATAACGAGTGTGAGTCAGTTTTAAGAGAAATTGTCAGAATTCCTTCAGTCCAGCTTCGTACTTCTCTCTGACAGTAAACTGACGATCTTTGGACGAATCAGGACATTTTGAGCGTCATTTTCTGACAATAATTTAAAAACGATGGGTTTACAGTTGATCTGAGTGGGTCACCTTGTGTTTTGGACATTGTGATGTGCAGTTTTCACCTTCTGACAGTCGACAGATCAGCTGTAGTCGTAGATTTTCATCCATCGTGTCAGAAATAGCTCCGTCTGTGGCGTTTCTGTAAACCAAACCCTCCTTTTGATAATCCTCACCTCTTCATCTCACGCTCTGTCATTAGTATAATTCAGTCGCCTTTGTGCCTGAGTGACCTTGTAAAGTAGCTTCTCTGTGGCCAAATGGAGGTGCACTGATATTGATGAGGAGTGTTTCTCTGTGTCTGTTTGCTGTGTTGTGTTTATTTGTTCTCTCTGTGTGCGTCCGTAGCTGTGTTCAACCTGATCCCGGTGGGGCTCCGCGTGGTGGCCATCCAGGGCGTCCAGACCAAGCTGTACTTGGCGATGAACAACGAAGGCTTCCTCTACACCTCCGTAGGTCACCTCGCACACTCATCATCACCACCATCGCCATTACGCACCATTAGAGGCTAAAATCTCTTCCTTGGGTCAGGCTGAGTAATGAAGCAGCAGCTCTCAGTGCGACCGGGCTCATTATCATCCCATCATCGCATCAATACTTTAACTACAGTGTTGTCTTGTGAGTCAGCTGCCACTCGGCGCTGTAATCCAGCGTCTGAGCCCGTCTTTATCTATCTACTGATATTGTGGCTTCTCAGGATTGATTTCAGATCACCCACCAGGCTCCTTTTGTTTATCTCCCCTCAGTCTTTCTTTGATAGGAAGATTACTGCGTGCCCATTTACGCACGGCTCCTCGAATTTGTTTTTATGCCTCTCCCCGACAGATTTACGCGTACGTTCGCCGCCGCGTGCGTCTATATATTCTCCCTCCGACGGCTCGGAAAGCAGCGCCGGCTGCAGTGCAGAGCATTAAGTGCCTCGCTTTAGCTCTGTGATGGTGGGTGGTGTGGATGCAATAACAACAAAACAGAAGAATCAACAGAAATAACACAGAGCAGAAGATGAAACTCACACTTCAGTGTAATAATGCTGCTACGCGTCTGCAGGCACGTATGCCACCACAGTATCAGGCCCCGTCGTGTCCACTCCTGGGTCAGAACAGCGATATCATTTCATCTCCTCGCCTGATATTAAACACACAAAAATATGCATAAACACACACTCGCAGGTCACATTCGTCTCAGAGATTATGCAAGACTTAATCAGAATCCATACAAGATTAATGGACGACGGAGAGGGGAAGAGCGTTCTGTCTGTATCTTTGGGCTCCATCTTTCTCTCGGCGGGGCTGGTTGGTATTCAAGGGAGTAGCCGGTTGCCATGGCGATGCAGGAATAAGGAAATGCAAATGTCAGCTGTCCTAAGTCGGCGCGGTTTGTTCTCGGAGAGACCACAGCCCGGCCGAGATAATGAGTCAAAGAGCGGAGCGGCTGATGGATGAACACACTGATGGCAGTACGGAGGAATGATTGAACTCTCTTTAATGCAGCTGCCGTTACCGGCACACATCCTCCTCTGTGACTCGACTCCCTCTCTGCGGAGAACGCCTCCGCCTCTCCACGTCTCCTTAGTCACCTTCTTGTCTTCTATCTTTTATGATTTGTTCTAATATCTGTCCCGCTCCCTCCCCCCCGCCTCAGGAGCATTTCACCCCGGAGTGTAAGTTCAAGGAGTCGGTGTTTGAGAACTACTACGTCACCTACTCCTCCATGCTGTACCGGCAGCAGGCCTCGGGCCGGGCCTGGTACCTCGGACTCAACAAGGAGGGAGGGATCATGAAGGGGAACCACGTCAAGAAGAACAAGGCCGCCGCACACTTCATACCGAAACCACTCAAAGGTAAGACGAGCAGGAGAGAACCACACCTGAACACTTAACTTTAAACTGAAGTGGCTTTTTATTCTGCAGAAGTTCTCATGTTTCTAAACAACTGCATGTTTAAAATGAATTTCTTATAACGTTAAAGTAAATCTTGTGCAATATAGTTGACCGTCTGTTGAATTCATCCTCCAAACAAGAATATCAAAAGAGTAACCGCTAACTGCTGCTAACTGTGGCGGGGGAACGCCTGCAGGGAGCGGCAACCAAAATATGATGTCATTTATTTTTTCACATTCTGCTGAGAATTTAACTACATTTTTGATTACTTTAAACTAAACTGTTGACGTATTGCACCTTTAATTTTGACTCTACACTCCAAAAGGGTTCTTCTACAAGGGCTGAGGTTCTACCTGGAACCATTTGCCTCTTAAAAACCCTTTCCTGATTAAAGGGTTTTAAAAGGGTTCTTGGTAACACTAACGGTTCCAGTAAGAACCATTTTGATCCAGAGAACCCTTTAAAAACCCTTTCCTGAATAAAGGGTTTTAAAAGGGTTCTTGGTAACACTAACGGTTCCAGTTAGAACCATTTTGATTGGAGAAAGAGTTCTTCAGGGATTGTTGAAAGCATGGGTATAAGACCCTGTATGGGTTCTTTGTAGAACTTCTCATGGGGGGTTCTGGGTGGAACCTTGCACACACAGTTCTAGGTATAACCCTTTATGTTGGGTTTTAGGTAGAACCCTCTACCTTTATAAAAGGTTCTACCTGGAGCCAAAAAGGGTTCTCCTATGAGGACAAGCCGAAGAACCTTATATGGTTCTACTTAGAACCAGCGTCTGAGACCCAAAATGAACGTGTGCATCGTTCTGACAAGAAAGACGCATGAAACTCGTATCAGACGGTTAAATTAGGCGGCGCTGATCGAATATGAATCGAGATTCTGTAACTGCACAGATCATTTCTCGCCTGGAACGTTTTCAGAAACATATTTCAGTGAACTGCTCGGCTGTAATATGAGAAGGAAGACAGAGCGGGACTCACATGCATTAACACACACACACACACACACACACACACACACACATTAACGTGCACTCGCGGCTGTCCCGGCTAACAAAACAAAGAACAGAGCGGCTCAGATTACAGCACACAGAGCGAGCGTGACTCCACCACATCCTCACATGTCAGATCGTTTGTTTGCTGCTGTGTTCATGAGCAGAATCTCATGACCGACCTTGAGAAATGTGTTTCTGCTTGTTGATACTTGATCAGGATGTTTGAAGATGTTTGTTTTAGTGATGAATCTGCAGAAGACGGAGATGTTGTCAGACTTTATAACACACAACATGGTTCAGTGTGAAAAACTGATACTTGATACACTCTTAGAAATAAAAGTTCTAAGTAGAACCATATAAGGTTCTTCAGCTTGTCCTCATAGGAGAACCATTTTTGGCTCCAGGTAGAACCTTTTATAAAGGTTCCACCTGGAACCTTTGGAGGGTTCTACCTAGAACCCAGCATAAAGGGTTATACCTAGAACTGTGTGTGTAAGGTTCCACCCAGAACCCCCCATGAGAGGTTCTACAAAGAACCCATACAGGATCTTATACCCATGCTTTCAACAATCCCTGAAGAGCTCTTTCTCCAAAAAAAGGGTTCTCTTGATCAAAATAGTTCTTACTGGAACCGTTAGTGTTACCAAGAACCCTTTTAAAACCCTTTATTCAGGAAAGGGTTTTTAAAGGGTTCTCTGGATCAAAATGGTTCTTACTGGAACCGTTAGTGTTACCAAGAACCCTTTTAAAACCCTTTATTCAGGAAAGGGTTTTTAAAGGGTTCTCTGGATCAAAATGGTTCTTACTGGAACCGTTAGTGTTACCAAGAACCCCTTTAAAACCCTTTATTCAGGAAAGGGTTTTTAAAGGGTTCTCTGGATCAGAATGGTTCTTACTGGAACTGTTAGTGTTACCGAGAACCCTTGAAAAACCGTTTTCTTCGGGAAAGGGTTTTTCAGAAGCAAATGGTTCCAGGTAGAACCTCAGCCCTTGTAGAAGAACCCTTTTGGAACCCTTATTTCTAAGAGTGTACGACCAAAGGACAAATATTTGCATTTTCATAGATTGGTTAGAGAATTAGAGATTAGAGAATTGTTTTTGTAGAGGAACCATATCAGACAACTGATGATTCAGTGCAGGATGTTCTTCTGTGTCTGAAAAGCTCAAAATTTGAGTTTGTCTCTATGATATTAAATATTCATGACGAAACAAGCAGAGACCCAGAGTGAAAGGAAACACAACACCTGAGCTGTTACTTATTCAAAAGGGTACAAGTAAAACATTGTTTGACTCACAATGGACGAAGACATTACAGACAGACAGAAGACGGTACAGAAGACATTATTTTATGCATCCTTCTTCATTTTTTAAACCTGGTGCCTACATTTCCCACAATGCAAGTTGACCACTGACAGTTCATCGTAGATTGGTGTTATGCTAGTAGCGGCTACTGTCTCAAGCAGACATGAGGAGCAAGGCGACTCCAGTTTTTATCCATTTTTAAATTTGTCGTCTTTTGTCGACTCACCTGACGTCACCTGAGGCAGCTGATCAGACTTCTCAGGCTTCATACTGTCTGTACCGGCAGCTGGACTCAGATAAGACGTGTTAATAAGCTGAGTCTGATTCATCAGGACTGTGTAGGTGTGGTTTGAACCGATGTGATTGACAGGTGAGCAAACGGCGAAGCTGTCTTCATATTTTGATTCAGATCTCTCAGAAGTCTGGTTGGTGCAGGACGATATGTGCCGATACGTCTCTTCCAACTGAGTCCTGCCAATTTCACACTCGAGAGGAAAACAAGAACAAAATATGTGGCTTGTTGTGGGAGCCCAGCTTTCATGGCAGGAGGCTGATTGAGAAAATAGGTTTTCCAGCCCTGTGAAGAAAACAGGGGATCTTTGGATGATGAGGCTCAACGAGGAACAATCAAACGTTAACGTCACGGAAAAAAAAACAACCTTAATTATTGTTTAATAAGGTGAACGTTGAAAAACTAATGTGCTTCATCAGGACTCTGTGGGTGTGCGCTGATCACATGTGATTGACAGCGGCGTCTCCCTCGGGTGAAATTAGCGAACAATCCACCTCCGTCATCAGACTCTGATTGTTATTCTGCTTAAAGGGTAACTCCGCCTGTTTCACACATTAAAGTGGGTTTACAGGCCTCGTGGAGCACGACTGCCTATGTGAACGGACGTTTAAAACCTTTTGTGTCCTCCAGTGATGTCACTCAGTGGCTGAGATGCATTGTGGGTAATGTAGGCACCAGGTTTTGAAAAGGAAGAAGAAGGGTGGAATAAAAAGTTAAGCTCTCTGGTTCTGTCTGGGCTTCCTGGCGACTCTACAAATAGACAAACTCCTCAATTTAAGTCACGTCGTACATCGTTAGAAAGCTCAGATTCTCGTGATTCTATTTAGAGAATCTAAGAGAAACAGAATTCAATAAACAAACAAACAAACTTGCTAACAAACACTGGACCCACTTTATTTAGTCCATTAATAAATGGTGACTAATGCCGTTTTTCCACCGACAGTACCAGCTCGCCTCGGCTCAGCGTGGCTCTACTTGGTTTGGTTTCAGACACGTTGCGTTTCCATCTAGAATTAGTATCTCTTCAACGTGGGCGGGTCGTCATCAACGTGGGCGGGTCGTCATCAGACGTGGGCGGGTCGTCATCAACGTGGGCGGGTCGTCATCAACGCGGGCAGGTCGTCTTCAACGTGGGCGGGTCTTCATCAAGGTGGGCGGGTCGTCTTCAACGTGGGCGGGTCGTCATCAACGTGGGCGGGTCGTCATCAGTGACGTACTTATCCACGCGACACATAAACAGGGCTAGCTGTGGGCGACGCAAAACACGTCCACCTTTTCATTTCTTGTCGCACCATCGAGCTCGTTCTGGATGCGTCTTCAGCGACAACACTCAGGAGCGTCTCCACCTCTGCCACGGTCCACGCCGTGTTCCTGCGCGTTGTTCCTTCCATGTAATCGCTATGTTGACTGAACGCAGATGCTAGTTTTTAAAGGTAGCGGGTGTCAGGCTCGGACGTCGCGCTCGTCATGAGTCGTCAAGTGGCGTCGCTCTCTGTCCAATCAGTGGCCGGCTGCCAGCTTACGTCACACAGAAGTATCAGCTCAGCTCGGTTGGAACTTATACGGAGGTGATACTAAAAAAGCTCCACTTTAGCAGGTACCAGGTACCAGATTTCAGTAATGGGAACGCAAAAAGGCGAGCTGAGTCGAGGCGAGGCGAGCTGGTACTGTCGGTGGAAAAACGGCATAAATGACAATAAAAAAAAAAATATATCTGTAAAAAGACTCTAATCTTTCTGAGATAGCAGCTGTTAGATTGACAGGTCATTTAAGCACATATGAGCTTCTGTGCCCATCCTAACACCTACAACAGCCAATGAGTGATCTTGTAGACCCGGTCTGTCTCATTTCTCCTCTTACAAAACGTTTTTTTTCCCAGGTGCCTGGATATTTCCTCAGATCAAGTGTTAAGTGTTCATTTTCAGCGATATTGTTATTGTATTTGAACATTTTCAGACTATGTGATGTGGAGCTGCAGGCTGATTTTTGCACGAAAAAAACAGTAGGCGAGAAAAATAAATAAATAATTCAGTGTGTTCAAGCTCCTATAGATTAATGTCAGGAGCACTTACAGGGCTCGTATGTGAACGAGCAGCACCAAACAGCAGCCGGACAACGTTAGACTCGATGAGCTCAGAGGAACATCAGATATTTCCCGAATTCGTTAGATGAGAGCAAAACAAAGCTGAGAGCAGAATGAATAAAGGACCTGGATTCATCAGATGGACACAAACAGGACTTGTGATGAATGCTAATGCTGCTCGCTACCTGCTGTGTGTGTAAATAGGCGACTGTTTAAAGGTGATTTATGTTAATGTTGCATTACAGCTTGTTTTTATTGCCTCCAAGTGACAAAAAAAATCAGCTAACACAGGTTCAGGGAAAAATAACAAATCGATACTTTACTGGAAGAATAATTTGTTTGTTTATTCTGTGCTGTCGCGATGACTCACAGCGTTACGGATCATTACGTCACGGCTCAGAACTTAAAGCTTCGTGTTGCAGGAAGTTGTTCTGCAAACAGAATCAATTAAAAGTGTCGACGTGAAGCAAAAACCTCGTCGTTATCTACAAGCTAAATGGAACGTGCACAACAAACCTGTGACTTAATTAATATTGGAATTAATGATTCTTGTCTTGTGTGTGTGTGTGTGTGTGTGTGTGTGTGTGTGTGCAGTGGCCATGTATCGGGAGCCGTCCCTCCACGACCTGACTGAACTCTCGCGGTCCGGCAGCGGCACGCCCACAAAGAGCCGCAGCGCGTCGGCTCTACTTAACGGCGGCGGGAAGTCGCCCAGCAACAATGACTTATCCTAGCCCCCCCACCCCTCATACCTCACACACTCACACACACACACACACACACAGATGCACAGACACACACACACACACACACACACAGATCTCAGGCCGACATGCCCACACATCAGGCTGGTGAGGGGGAGGCAGGATAAACCGACAGGACGGAGGACAGGAACGTGTTCTTCCACTTCACGGAGCCCACTGTGACTGACTGTGATGTAAATAAATCAAGGACAATCAATCCATCTGGCTCCGCTGCTCTGGTCTGCGGGGGAGGGGGGGACAGGACCTGCGAATCTCTTCCCTTGACGACTCTTCCTGCTGTACGATAACCAGAGAGAACACGAGAGGCCGAGAGGGAGGAAGGAGAGAGTCAGTCAGTCACAGAGTCAGATAAACAGACTGTTACCGAGAACCAAAGAGTCCAAGTATTAACTAACTGAGTAAGGTGGCGAGGAGGTTAGAGAGCGACAAAGGAAGGAAGGAAGGAAGGAAGGAAGTCCTTATCTACTCTACCATACGCTATGTTTACACAGAGCTCATGGGGTTAAGTCATATTTTTAAAAATGACGAACGTATTCCTCGTACACGTGCGAGGACCGATCATATGTTTGCATGCAGGTGCACCTGTGTGTGTGTGTGTGTGTGTGTGTGGTGTGGGTCAAGTTCACACTGTGCTTGCAGTAGGAGTGTTGTGTGTGTGTGTGTGTGTGTGTGTGGGCAGTGAGAGCGAGTGTGTGTGTGTGCGCACGCATGAGTCTGGGGGGTGGTCTGGGATTTTACCTTTTTAAGATCTGTTGTATATCAGACGAACCTCCTGAGGGCTTTAGCAGGTTAACATAAGGTTTACTGTATATGCTTCCATGCTTACTTCTTACAAGCAATGCCGTTGTTTATCTTTCCGTTTGTTGTCGTCGTCCCTTGCTGTTTGTTTGTTTGTTTGTTTGTTTGTTTGTTGTTGCATGGAAGCTTGTGGACCTCTGCTCAGTAGCAGCATGCCGAAGGTCCTTTTTTTTCTGGTCTTACGTGTTCCTGACCAAAAGCAGAACACTAGTGAGCCGATAGTGTCGTACCAGAACACTAGTGAACCAACGGGGAGGCTGTCGGAACACTGCTGGACCAATAGTATTGCACCAGAACAAGAGTGGACCAATGGTGTTGGACCAGAACCAGTTTAACCAATGGGAGCACAGATTAACTTAATATTTTGGTTCCTGCTGTGGACAAAACTAGAAATGCACTAAATAAACTCTTTCTAAAGAAGTTACAAGAGTGTCTCGTCTTCTTTTGTCGACGTGACGCTGAAATACTGTTTCCTGAGGAATTAATCTGCTCGTCCCAACAGAGAAATGTTCTGAGAACCACAGGCCTGAAGGGTTGTGATCCATTTAACAAGTCAGTCATGAGTCATAATGTCTGACGGGGCAGCGGAGGGTTATTAACGAAGAGTCACTGGTGTCTAACTTCCGTCCAATCATCCGTCACTCAACTGAGTCAGAGCGATTCGACAGTGTTCAGTGTTCTCACACCTTCTCATGAGCCATCGGGGAACATTTCATTCATTAGTGTTAATTAACAACACGTTTTATAGAAATCCATTTAGTCTGCAGCTGTAAATGTTGTTAAAGGGCGAGTCCACCTCTTTTACACATCAAAGTGTGTTTACAGGTCTCTAACAGTCCCATTGTCCACGTTTATACATAGCAGGGTATTTAGAGAAACGAATATTTCCCCCCTCCGTTTTCAAAAATAACATCGTGCACACAACATCGTTTTCAAAAAAGTTGTCATTTCCATCAACCTGCATAAATACGCCGTCGAGCGCCATTCTAACTCTGCCAAACCTCTGGGCGGCAGTGTAGGGAGAAGGATGAAGCCATGCAAGCCAATCAGAATCCTCAGAATCAACAACAACGAATAACACGAGCGACTTCCTGTTCCTTTCAAAACAACGCTCACATGACGTTAAGCATTTTCTGGCGCATAGCCTAATGAGCGTGAGAACCTAAAACCCCGTTTCTCCCAGCTGACACGACAACACATAACCGGAGTTTTCCAAATTCTCCACTTTGCCCGGAGTTTTTAGAAATAATCGTTTTCTGTGATAAAAACGGGGTTTTCGTGTAAATGAGAGGCCAAACCGCCTGGAAATATCTGCGTTTTCCCTTCGTGTAAACGGGGCCTGAGACTGTCTTTGTTTTGGGATGATTTTCCAAAATCCCTCCTGACTGATTGCAGTGGATTCAGATCACCTGTGTGCAGGTGGAGGAGTGGCTGACTCCTGATTGAGGAGTGGAAGCAGCTTGGGACATTTCCTTCTCAGCCAATCAGGGTGTGACGACGCCCTTTTTGTGAAGGCTTATAACAGGTGGGGGATGACACTTGATCTGAATCTGTCCCTGAATCACTGAGAACATCGTCCTCTTAGATAACCAGCCTGAAACTCTGCTCTGTTTAGACCCTGTTGTGTTTTCTCGGCTGCTCCACATCAGTCTAGTGAGGAAACTGTGTTTATTCTGGAACCCTTGAAACCTGAAGCCCCTTTACACCTTCAGTTTGACATTTTATTTCCCTCGGGCTTGTGGGAGCACATTTGTTTATTGGTTTATTGTCCAGGTAGCGGACACTGGGCCGTTCCCTCTAGATGTTTATTGTGTATATCTGTATGTAGGCTGGGCTGACTGTGAAACAAACAGTACAAAGCCTTTTGTGGCTCCAGAGGAAACTGCATGTAATAAAAATAATAATGTTTTGGAAGCATTGTGTCATTGTCAGCAGTGTGTTGGCTTCTTGTTTGGTGCTTCAGCCACTAGATGGCGCTCGTAGTTCAGAGTTCCACAAACATGCTGCAGTGAAGAAATCAAAGACAAAGTTTCTTGCTAAAGTCGTCTTTTTACTCCAACGTGTGTGTTTGTTCATATCTCTGCGATGGAAGCAGACACAGGCGTTTACCCTCCGGTGACTCGGCTAAGTGGGATGCTAAAGCTAATTTCCAAGACATTTGTGTAAATTACAAAATACAACAAGATAAAGTGCAAAAGGCAAATATGAAAAAAAATACATGTATAATGGTTAAAAACCAAAAGTTTCACATTGCGTTAATAAAGATTTACTCGTTGGTTTGAACAGTGTCATACTCAATATGCTTTCCATCAGACGTGGGATACTTCTCTCACTAATAAAGATAACTTAAGGTGATAATAATAATAACTTTACGTTAGCATCATGTAGAACAGGAGTGAACTCGCCTGTAACTCTGAACTCACAGTGTTTATGAACCACACGCTCCCTTTGCTTTACATCTCTATGAATGAATCACATTTTTCACTTCCTGCAGCCCGGTGCAAAATGTAAACACACATGCAAACGCACACAAACGTTTATATTTCATGTCCACAGTGATCCACGTTAGTTAATACTGCACAGGTGCATCAGTCAGTCAGTCGTATTTACAGCGGTCGACGCAGCAACGCGCCGCCTGTACTTGCAAACATTCCTCTTTTTCTTATCAGGTGTGACGAGGGGAGATTGTGTCAGAGTCTGTCCTCTTCTCCTCCTCTCTTCTTCGTCTTCTTCCTCTTCCACTAAGTGCCGGTTTATCTCGCTCTCCATCTGCTTCGTTCACACATCCTCAGGTTTTTCTCTCCGTGTCGATGCGTTCGTGTTCGATCTAGGTCGCCTTCTTCGACTCCCACTCCTGAAAAAACCATGAGACAGCAGCAAGGAAAGTGAGGAAAACATTTTTATCCGTCCCCATCTCTCTCTCTCGTACACACAAACACGACAACAATCATGTGATCTGAGATATTTGATCTGAATCAGAGAGGACGCGCTGTACCTTCGCCTTCTGCATGACGTTCCCCTTCGACGAGGCGTAAAGAGACGGGGGCCGTTTACGAAGCTCCGACGCCGAGTTCACCGGCAAAGTGTCGTTGTAAACCTTCTCAACCTTACTGCCCTGCGCCTGTGTACACACACACACACACACACACACACACACACACACACACACACACACACACACACACACACACACACACACACACACACACACACAGACCAACACATTAAACACAAACTATATATATAAACTATAACAATAAACTGTATTGTGGACAGAATAAGACATGTGAGGATGAGGATGAGACACTGATCGTCATTTTTCCACCTTTTCCTGACATTTTATAGACCAACAACTAATTGATTAAAGGGTAATTCCACTCTTTTCACACCTAACATTGTGTTTACAGGACTTGGGGAGTAAGTAAAAATTGGTGGAATGACCCTTTAATCGATTCAGTTGTATAAAATGTCAAAAAATGGTGAAAAATGTCGAGCCAAGTTAGTTGCTTCTGTCATTATGCTAATGCTAACTGGCTGTAGCTTCATATTTAGCATGCAGACTGGCTTTTATCTCGTGTGAGAATATTTTGACTTACAAAAAAGTTGTTTTGTTTTTCTTTTTTACGTTCAACACATTTGGAGTTGCACTTAATCAATGACTTGTTCTGTGTAAATGTTTGACAGAGACGTGAGAGTAGTTTGACTCTTTGTCATCTTTCTCTCTCGGCAAGAAGGTCAGTAAGTGTTTATCCAGAAATGATGAAACAAGTTGAAAGCAACTCAAATCCAAAATAAATCAGTAGACTGAGATCTGGTATAACTTAGTAACCAGACGCACAGTACTGGCTTTTATCTCGTGTGAGAATATTTTGACTTGAATTGTCGTTATTTCTTATTTATGATTAGTTTTATTTCACCAAATTAAACCCATGTTCTTTTGAGCACTCGAAGCTGAATTTAATCAATGACTTGTTCTGTATAAATGTTTGACAGATTAGATTAGATTAGAGTCTTTATTGTCATTGTACAGTAGTAAAAAAATACGTCAGCACAACGAAATTGAGGCACAGCTCTCCCGTCAGTGCAAAAGATAAATATCAAATAAATAACAAAACAAGGTGTGCACCCATCAAACAAACAAACGAACAAAAAAAAAAACCAGACGTGAGAGAAGTTTGACTCTTTGTCATCTTTCTCTCTCAGCAAGAAGGTCAATAAGTGTTTATCCAGAAATGATACAAGTTGAAAGCAGTTTAAATCCAAAATAAATCAGTAGACTTGAGGTTTGGTATCAAGCTCAGAGTACACACTAGTACACGACAGCACTGAGGTTAAGATGTATGTGTTATAGTTTTCACAGAGGAGCGTCTCCGTCTACCTTGATGCTGATCTTGGTGTCGGTGGGCGGACCCAGCGCTCCTCTAGCCAACGACTTCTTCAGGTTTTCTTTGACCTCCGTCAGCCTGAGCTCCAGCTCCACCCGCTCCTCCTCTCTCTGTTTACACAGCGTCTCCAGCTTGGCTAACCGCTGTTCCACACCATGACCTGCACACACACACACACACACACACACACACACACACACACACACACACACACACACACACACACTCAGCACAGCTACGAAGCTGACGTCCAAACAGAGCCGTGAGTGTGATCTGCCTCTGACCTGTGACGCTCTTCATCTCCTCCTTCACCTCCTTCTTCTCCCTGCGGAGGGCTATCAGCTCGTTCCTCAGCTCCTCCTTCTGCCTCTCCAGCTCCTCTTTCTGCTTCAGGTAGCGCCGGGCGTCCTCCTCCGCACGCGTCTTCCCGTACCGCGCATACTGATTTACATCTGACAGGAAAACACGGCAGAACATAAATATACAGAGCAGATTTATGACGAGAGACAACATCCGCGTTTCCACCGCAGGAACTTTCCCCGGAGACGAGCAGCTCAGAGTGTTTCCACCGTGGGGACGCCGCTTAAATTATGTTTTTGGGGATATTTTTTTGCCCCCAAAAAAAGTCCCTGGTTGGAACTTGCACGCTGAACATTTCTGATTCGTCGAGTTCTTGCAGAATATTTAATTTCAGCCACCGTTTTAAAGAATCTGCAGTTTATTTTATTGTTTCTTATGCTAGTCGAGGCCTCATCGGCTGCAAAAATAACATGCTAACAGCCGAGTAATTTGCCCGATCTTCACATGTTTTCAGTCTGCAGTGGAAACGCAGACAACAGCTGCCCGAGGGAACCTTTTGAACTCCTTCCTCGGACTAAAAGTTCCAGGTACTTTGGGTGGAAACACGGCAGGGACGCCGTTTAAATTATGTTTTTGGGGATATTTTTCTTGCCCCCCAAAAAAGTCTCTTGTTGGACTTTTTAAAAAGGACAGGAACTTTCATGCAGAACATTTTTGATTCGTCGAGTTCTTGCAGAATATTTCATTTCAGCCACCGTTTTAAAGACTGTGCAGTTTGTTTTTTGTTTATTATGCTAGTCGAGGCCTTATTGCGTGCAAAAATAACATGTTAACAGCTGAGTTGCTTGATCTTCACATGTTTTTAGACTAAAAGTTCCAGGTACTTTGGGTTGAAACACGGCTGATGTCAGTCACTGAGGGTTAGTCAGATGTGTTTTCAGGTTAGAAACAGAGCTGCAGCCATATTTTCTGACATATAGCTGTGGTATGACTCACTGGAGGCGTGTCTCTTGACGGCGGCCTGCTGCTCAGTTTTCTCAGAGTCTCTGCTGGAGAAGGAGGCGTGACGTCTCACCTGTCCAGCTCTGCTGTCGACATCTCCCTCCTGGAGAAGAGCAAGAAGCTTTACAACCTTCCCAGGACACATTTTAAAGTCTTAAAGGGAGATTTATGAGTAATTTAATCATTAAGCTGATGTTTAATCCATCCAAAGATTCAAACGTGTCCTTCAGCGGGATAAAAAAGAGGCAGAAGCTGCATCAAAAATTCAAGGCGTTTTAGATAAAACTGACAGGAAGAAGAGGATCAGTGCTGTGAGGCAGATTAAGACTCAGACAGCTTAAAGCTTCTCCAGCATTTTATCAGCGGTTCACATGATGTTTCCTCACCACGCTCTCGTAGACCTCGTCGTACGTCCTGGAGTCGGTGGAGGCGCTGCTGGAGGAAGCTGCAGTGGTGGTGGCCCATCTGAGAGGAAACAACAGAGGGGCAGAGGCAGATGCATGTCAGGATAAACGGCACGATAAGAGACAGAAGTCCAGATGATCAAGCGCAGAAACACACAAACAGATTCAGCAGGAAGCGGTGACTCACAGGAAGGAGTTTCTGGCTGCGTGCCGGATGTCAGTGAGCGTGTCCACGTCGATGTAGTCGTAGTGGAGCTCTTCGGGGAGAGTGGTGCTGCCGGTCTCTGCAAACAACACGCCCAGCCAGCGGCCCAGATCCTCCGAGCAGCTGGCCTGATGCACACACACACACACACACACATGCAGAGTTACTTGGTTTCCATAAAAATGTAGGTGTGTCGTCTCTGTGCACACGTTAACTTTCCGTCTCATCTGTGTCCATACATCTGAAATCACTCAAGAAAAACCAACCGAGCTGCACACGTGATGCAAACACTGACCTCTAGAGACGCGAGCTCGCTGCCCGACTGCAGTATGCAGAAGGAGAAGGGATGCTTTGGGCCGAGGCCGCCCGGCACCACCTCCGCACCCTTCAGCGGCACCACGATGACGGGCGGCCGCTGGTCTCCTGGGTCCTTCTGCAGGTAGAGGCTTCCACCTCGCACCACGCACCAGCGCTCCTTCCACAAGCCGCTCAGACACACACTGAGGTAGCCTGGGAGAAGATGGTGATACATGTGGTGTTAACGTGGCTGGAGTCAGATTATATTCAAGTCAAACCTTCAGTCTGTGCATTCACTTTGCTGTAAGTATCCATAAGTTAGTTGAAAGCTACAAGGAATCATTTTCTACACTTTATAACAAATATATCTGCTTGTACCTGAACAGTATTTTTAGGCAGCATCATTACTTTATCAGGGTGCAGGACATTTGGGAACTCAACAACAATTCAAAATAAAGTTGAAAGAGTGAGAGAACACAAGAAAACATGTTTATTGTTACTTTTGAGTGTTGGTTATATACATTTTTATTGTTTTTATGATGTAAACTCGGCAAGCATGCCGAGTTTACATCATAAAAACAATAAAAATGTTGCTTCTTCTTCTTCTTCTTGCTTCTCATTGTGTTTTTTTTCTAGGGATGCACAACAATTTCGGCACGTCATCGCTATCGGCCGATGAATAATATCTGCTATTATGACCGGCAAATAAAATGTGCATGAGACGAGAACCACTGACTTAGT
Organism: Lagodon rhomboides; assembly: GCA_039737535.1. NCBI lineage: Eukaryota > Metazoa > Chordata > Actinopteri > Spariformes > Sparidae > Lagodon > Lagodon rhomboides. The sequence continues at coordinate 2,875,482 of CM077795.1, forward strand.
GGTACTTGATCTCTGTAATTAGGTGAATAAAAGGTGCATGTATCAGTATCTCCATGGTAACAGGTAAAAATTTGTTGGAAAATATCTTCACATTGGACAAAAATGTGTGACAATATGTGCATCCTAACCAAACTTCTCCTTTTCTTTCTAACATTCGTGTAAAACTCCACAAACTAACCAACCAACCAACGAATCAGTCAAACCGCTTCCTGATCAATCAGTGTCCTCACCACAGCGTGGGTTGTCATGGTGACCAGAAGACGATGGAGGCTCTCCGGGCAGAGGAGGTTTCCGTTTGGAGAACGTGATGATCCGATTGATCTTCTTCCCGCCGCCCGGCTCATCGACCCCGTCAGCTCTGAGAACGCGCCGCGCTTCCCCCTGTCTGAAATCAAACGCACCCGGTCAGACAATCTAGATGAACAGTGGCAGAAAAATAATGGTTCTTAAATGGTTCTTCAAAAGGCTCTCTGGTTTAAAGATCCATCACCAACTGAAGAACATTTTTATATAGGGGATGGTTCTTCGCATACTGTATGTGGTTCTTTAAAGTACTAAAGGTTCTTAATTATTATTGGAGTTATCTGCTGGCATGTAATAGCATGAAATCAGGGCTGCAACTAACTATTTTCATTAATCGATTAATCTGCAGATTATTTTCTCAATTAAGGATTGTGGATTGTGTGCAGGAGGCTGTTCCGTTTGTGTAGTTTCAAAGGTCTTACAGTCTTTTAACTTGAAACCTGCGATGTCCATGTTCTGCACAGAACGTATAATGTGTCTTAATAACTGGCAATGAAATAAAAAACAATGTCAGTCAACAACGATGTTACTGTACTTGTTTTTCAACGTACCCATAATGATTTGATTTAAAATGCTCAAAGAACCATTTATTCTGAAAAATTACTGAAGAACCATTTAAAATAGGTTCTTTATTGAACCAGTTGGATCCATAAAGAACTTTCTTAAAAATGGTTCCTTAAAGAACCTATTTCTGCTAAAGTTCTTTGAAGAACCATTTAAACGGTTCTTTAAATAACCCCCAAAGGTGTCTCAAAGAACCATCTCTTCTTTCTTTCATCTTTTCTTTGAGGCACCTTTGGGGGTTCGTTAAAGAACCGTTTGCAGGAATGTGATGCCATAGAAGAACCATTTTTAGTGCAAATGGTTCTTTAACCATCTCGTTGTGTTTCACTCACCATACAGAAAAATAAAGGCGCTAACTGGAACCATAGAAGAACCATTTATAGTGCAAACGGTTCTTTAAAAAAACCCCAAAGGTGCCTCAAAGAACCATCAAAAGATGGTTTTCATCAATTTAATTTAAACAGAAACATTATGAAAATGGAAGAGAATAAAACGTTTCTAGTGACGATGTCAGAACTCATTTCAGAGAAGTTTCCCTGGAGGATGTTTCCTCGTTCATGCTGCATCCACCAGGTGCTGCGGCGCTTCGCCCGGCCCACTTCCTCTGATGTCAGCGGGAGACAATCGCAGGAAGAGGACAGGAAGGATGTCGTATCTGTCCGCGCCTCATTTCCTGTCTCTCCCTCTCTCTCATGTCTCTTTAGGTTCAGAGCTGCGAGCTCAGTGAATAAGTGCTGCGTTTGACCCACATTCTGACCCGACATCAGGGATCTTATCCTTCCTGATTTTGTGGATGGATAAACAAAAATAGTGTGCGTGCTTTTGATCAGACGCTTAAGAAGGGTCTGTGTGTGTGTGTGTGTGTGTGTGAGACCCTCACAGTGAGGACATGTTTGACTTTACTTTCTCTATGAACCACCTGAGGGTTAAGACTTGGTTTGAGGTTTAAGGCAGCGTTACACTTCTGCAACTGCGTAATGCGCTATCCAACTGCGTAACCACGGAGACCCCTCGAGCCCTCATAGTCCTCCGTCGTGGTGCCGGATACGCAATGCAAGTTCCCGACTCACAATTTCCTGAAACGCTACGAGCTGCAGGACTGCTGACCAATCGTAGCCCTTGCCGTCTCTGTTGTCGCTTGACGGAGTGACGGACACTTAAAAAAATATTTCGTGCCGCCAGAGACGACGGAGAGGCTCTCCGACTACGTAGAGGGCTCTCCGTGACCTACGTACAGCACTTTACGCAGTAGTAAAAATTAGGCTTTAGGTTAAGGTCAGAGTCACCAATAATGCTAATATTAGCACATTGTCATTATTTTAGCACTAAATGTTTGCAAACTTTTGTCCATCATTATTGATAGGAATAATAAAACTTATCAGAAAAGCCTAGTCTTAACAAACACTGAGTATTATATTATTTCACCCTCAGCCTCCTGCTCCAGTGTCTCCATGCTCAGTCTACACACATGATGGACAAGTCTTTATAAATAAGTAACACATTAAAGCTCGGGTTGGTCAGTTATTCTGGAGGTTATAGTCTCTTAACATCACAACATCCTGCCCGCCTGCACACACTCTGTCCTTTGCACTTTGCTCTCTGCACCATATGACTGAAGTCTTCCACACGGCTCGACGGACGTGCAACTAAAACTGTTAGCAAGCAGCTGAAACGGAAGTAACATAGAAAAGTAAGAATCCTTTGGTGGCTAACATTAGCATAAAGCACATACCCAGAGTAACTGTCCCGCTGGGTGGACTTTTCGGAACTGAGGTACGTTCATGACGGCTATTTTGTTTGAATTAACATGAGTTATTTTATGTATTTATTCGTCTAAAATGCTGACAAAGCGCGATGACTGTAGCGAACTAGCTAATTCTAATATTTGTTTATGTCTCACACATATACGCTCATACATGTGATTGATAAGTCATCATATACTCACATTGCTTTACATTCATTTGCATTTGTTTAACATTTGTCATCACCGGAAAGAAAATTTGAAATTGTACTTAAATATCCCTGTTGTTATAACGACTGATGCTATGTTGCAGCTATTCAGGTGCTCAAAACCAGCGCACCCTTCCTGCAGGCCCTTCAAGCCAGCTGTTAACAATGAAATTGATTACCTGCTGGGGGCGTGGCTAAATCTACAAATGTTTGTTTCTTGATGTTTTCTGTCAGTCTCAGGCCCCGTTTACAGGAAGGGAAAACGCAGATATTTCCAGGCGGTTTGGCCTCTCATTTACACGAAAACCCCGTTTTTAATCACAGAAAACGATTATTTCTAAAAACTCCGGGCAAAGTGGAGAATTTGGAAAACTCCGGTTATGTGTTGTCGTGTCAGCTGGGAGAAACGGGGTTTTAGGTTCTCACGCTCATTAGGCTATGCGCCAGAAAATGCTTAACGTCACGTGAGCGTTGTTTTGAAAGGAACAGGAAGTCGCTCGTGTTATTCGTTGTTGTTGATTCTGAGGATTCTGATTGGCTTGCATGGCTTCATCCTTCTCCCTACACTGCCGCCCAGAGGTTTGGCAGAGTTAGAATGGCGCTCGACGGCGTATTTATGCGGGTTGATGGAAATGACAACTTTTCTGAAAACGATGTGTGCACGATGTTATTTTTGAAAACGGAGGGGGAAATATTCGTTTCTCTAAATACCCTGCTATGTATAAACGTGGACTAAGAAAAGTAAAAGAAAATGAGAAACCGAAAACTCTCTGTCTTCTTCTCAACATGCTGTGTGTGAGATCTGCTGCAGCCACTAACTTGTTTCTCTGACACAACAATTAAAAAATAGTCAATGATTACAACTTCTCATGAAGGTAGACGTACTGAGCGTGTCGGTGGCGTCCCGTGCTGGTCCCTGAGCGGTGGACTGGATGTCTGCTGTCGGTCCGCTGTCGGAGTCCGACGCCTGACGTTCACACTGCAGCACCTGAAGGAAAGAGCAGAAACCTTTACTACTCTTCTCTCCTCACTGAATCAGACGAGAGAGCGTTTTATAAATAACACACAGTATATCTATTCTCGTTTCTTCTGAGAAACTCGTGTGGACAAAAATGACACTTTACTTTCTTAAAATACGGTTTATTGACTTTAATGTATTTTTAAACCTTTCCTGCCGACGTGGACTGCAGCTGCCGTGTCACCGAGCATACAGCTTCTTAAAGCTCTCTGAAGGCCGGCCAGCTCAGCGACCACAATAATGTCACCTCACTCAAAAGCCAAAGGAACAGTTGTGTCATGCGTGGGCTGGAAGAGGTGATGTCAGCAACCGACGTTAAGATGCAAAAAAAAAACTAGAGTATAGATTTAGAGCGGGGAAACACACAGCGCGGTGAAACTCAGATGGAGTTAGAGGCAGCTGGTGAACTGGCACAGAGGGAGAATTCAAGACATGTAGAGATGTAGACACACACACACACACACACACACACACACACACACACACACACACACACATACACACACACACAAGCTGGAATCAGAGAACTTGGACATTTTTTCGTTAAAAAATGACTCAACTGATTATTAAAATAGTTATTTTGTCGACTGAATGTATCAAATTAATCGATGACACGATTAAGATTTGTTGAGATTAATTGACGGTGACATGACAACAGAGTGCCGTTAAAATAGTCTTAATGTAGACTGCACAAAATCAATTCATTGATTAGTCGCTCGGTCTAAAAATATCATATCTCAAGGAAATTGAATCGAAAGCAACTGGATTTGGTTTTTGTCTTGAAGACGTTTCACCTCTCATCCGAGAGGCTTCATCAGTTCCTGCTCCCTTGACTAGGCTGGGACTAGTCCAACTAGCCGGTGTGGATTTCATGTTCCCGCACCGTTTTTAGGGTCGCTACCCCAAATTGTTCTGCAACAAGCTTGTGAATATTCTCATTCATCCAGGTCATATATCTAAAAATATCATATAAATGTTGATCGCTTTCTTCCACGACGTCCTCGAGTGTCTCGTTTAGTCCACGACTCAGAGATATTCAGCTCTCTGACATAAAGAAAACAGAACATTTGTGTTTTTCTTACAAAATTAATCTAAATTAGTAACTGATTATCAAAATAGTAGGTGATACTATAAGTTTTGAGGCATTTTTATAGACTAGTTGTATCAAACTAATCAATAACATGATCAGCTGACTAATTGATGATATTAGTGACACTACAGTGACTCTATGTGCCAGTTTAAAGGGTCTTAATGTGACACAAACACTCAGTCTGGTGAGGAAACATCACTTTTAGATTTCTGGGTCAAGTTCTGGAGAGAACCTGAGTCTCTATTTAAAGTCCCCTGAAAGTGGATCTGCTTTGAGAGACGGTTCTGTTGGACTCTGATCTCACACACACACACACACACACACACACACACACACACACACCTTGTCGAGCTCCAGCTTCCTCTGTATGATGGGTGAAGTGGATCCGTCCGGTCCGTCAGTGTTGCTACACTGGCTGCCGACATCTTGCACCACCTGGTTCCAGAAGAAGAAGAAGAACGTTCACTTCCAGACAAACAAACAAACCTCGTGTTCTTGTTCTTCCCTTCACATTTCTCTGATACACACTGAGTAGAAAGTACCTTGAGCCATCGCTGCGCCTGCTCTTTGCTCTGAACAGCCAGCACCAGAGCTTCGCCTCCGGGCAGCGAGAAGCGCAGCTCGTGCCTCTTCTTCCGTCCTTCCTTCGGGACGTAGATGACGTTGCACAGATTAAGCGGCAGCTCCGTGTGGGGAGAGCTCTCCTTGATGCTCTTATAGCACTGAAACAGAGAGACAGATGATCTATCATTTGATGCTGTTTCACTTTGGTACTGAAATGTAACCGTTGAAAGACTTTCTAACATCGTTGTGAAGTCACCATCCCAGAAGAGACACCATTTTTTGTTTGTACCTGAAACTAAATGAAAGGAAGCATTTGTACATTCGTGCAGGAATCCAAACTGTGCTGCACAGTGTGATGAGCAGGAAGCTTCTGTGTGTGATAATGTGTTTTATTTACTGCTGTGAAACCCTGCGATCAATAAGATGAGATATTTTCTGACAAACAACATCTTAAAATGATCTAAAACCACGTGACCTCTGAAACTGTCTTTCTTTACTCTTCTTCTACTTCATCTTCTTCTCTTCTCCTTTTCTTCATCTTCCCCATCGTCTTCTTCTTCTGTTCCATTTTCTTCTTCTCATCTTCTTCTCTTCTACTCCTCCTTCTTCTTCTTCTCCTCCTAATTTCTTCTCCTTCTTCTTCTCCTAATTTCTTCTCCTTTTCTTCTCCATCTTCTTCTTCTACTTCATCTTCTTCTCTTCTCCTTTTCTTTTTCTTCTCCATCTTCTTCTCTTCCCCATCTTCTTCTTCTTCTGCTCCATTTTCTTTTTTATCTTCTCATCTTCTTCTTCTTCAACTAATTTTAATACCAAATACAATTCATTCTTTTTCCTTTTGGGGTTTTTGTGGCTGATAATGTACAACATTGTTTTGTTCTAATTGTTGACACCGTTGATTGATGATCACTTCCTTGTTTTCTGTATGGTTGCCGAGGGTAACAGCCAACATCCTTCCAGTTTGGTCACCTGTAGTAGATCTCCATTATTGACATATTGTTCCATTATTGTTATTAGTGCTGTTTGTACCTGAAGAAGACTGAACAGATTCATTTCATGTACTGTCTGCTGGTTCTGATCACATCACCTGTCTCTGAGCTTCTTTGTGTTTGATCGTGTACTTCCTCTCCATCATTTAGCCCAAATTAATTCACATTAGATCATTTGGTTTGAAAGAAAACCAGCTTTATTTACCTGCAGTTTATTGTCTCGGACGACGACCAGCTGTTTCGCCCACTGGCCGAAGCGTTTCTTTCGCAGCAGGAAGGCACAGATGCGACAGTCTCTAACCGGTCCGTCCTGGTTCTCCTCAGCCGTCCACCTCTGCGGTCGGTCTCGCCCTTTGGCCTCGTCGTCTTCCTCTTCGTACGACTCGTAGGAGCTGCTCAGAGCGTCAGAGTCATTGTCTGAGCACGGAAGATAACAGAAATCATTAAGTCAAGAAAACGTCCTCTTCTTTTCATTCATGTATTCTGTGAAACTGTATTGACCCACATGAGTTTTTGGGAGGCCCGTTAATCCTGGTGATGGGATAGTTATTGTCTGCGTCTTCATAGTAGGCGTCCTCGACAGAGTTCCTGGAAGCTGCAGGAGAGGAGCAGAAAAGTGAACGTCTATAATCCCATTTGTTTAAATAACTCACTGGTGTGTTTTTAGAGTTTGTGTTTGTACAGAACTGTTCATGTTGGTGGTGAAGTACTGAGGCGTGGATCCAGGATCCAGAGGAACCGCCTCTTCGTAGTAGTCATCAGGAAGCGGGGTGGTCGGCAGCGGAGGAGGAGGCGTGTCAGTCGGAGTCTGAGGTGAGAGTTCAACCAAAGTGTTAGGAAAAGACAGCTAGATGATGGACTTACAGATATATACTGCAGGTGACTTACAGATTTGTTAGGATGGGTCTTCTCCTCTTCCTCTTTGGGCTCTTTCTGCTCCACTGGAGACGCACTGAGCATGTGCAGATCACAGTCTGGTGGAAAGACAGAGGAGCATCAGCATAAATACACAGTTCTATATTCTGTGTGATGATTGGAAATAAACATTAATGATCCTTTTTACAGCACGTGAGACTTCACAGAGACCTTGAAGGTCCACTCACCAAAATCCTCAAACAGAGACTCGACGAAACTGGTGCCGTTGCCATAGAGACAGCTGTTCATGTAGACATCTGATCCGTTGACTGTGGGGAAGATAAATTAGGGGGTTGGAAACAGGATCAAAGTCAGGGGTTAGGCTTGTGGTCCGTGCTGAGGTCAGGAGAGTCGGGCGAGAGAAAGACCAGCGAGTATCAACGATGAAGCACGTTTAGACTAATAGACTGTATGGAGACATAAGTCAGACGGCGAGGGAGTGCAGGCTGGAGCGAGTAAATCTTTGTAGTGGAAGAAGAAAAAAAAAAGATAAATTAAGTCATAAAATGTGTGTGAAAGTTTGCCAAATCTCCCAGACTTCGAAATAAATCTCCAAATATTTGGCTGTAAACGGCTGAATGGATGTGTAAAATGCTAATGTGAAGAGAGACGCCAGACTGTCCTCACTGCCAGGTCGTCTAACGCTAACGTTTTAGCCACTCACTGGGTTTTCAACTGTAAACTCATGTGCTTCAATATTAGACGCTCAGAGCAAACAAGGTGAAGAGTGACAAAGCATCGGCAGCAGGTTGGGCTGGATGGATGAACGGGTGAAGCAGAACGCTGGTCGTGTCCCGTGAAAAACCAAAAGTTCTTACTTTAAAGGTCCACTGTGTCGTGTTTTAAGTAATTTATTACCTCAAATCAGCGTCTTCATTCATAGATAAGTCCTCATTGGTGTAAAATGATCTCTGCCAACAATCTCACTTCTCCTCCTGAGGGAAGAATCACACATTGTGACGTGAAGCAGGAAGTTGGGCGTGAAGAGAAGCAGGGCAGTTTCTGCTTTTCTCCCAAAATCCTCTTCCCGTTTAACATTGGGGCTTATGGGGCAGTTGCTGGAGTTTGAGTCGGTTAGACGCAGATAATTCAAAAACCGTACATCCTCCCGATAAAGTGGACACGTTGCCAGACAGAAGACAAGTGTGGCTACGTTCTTGGAAAATATCACTATTGTAGTGTGAAATCTGTGGCTAGGATCGTCATCTAAAGAAACATTTTCGGAGAGTTTTTTTCAGGCTCCCCCACTCTGCCAGTTGGTGCTGCGCGAACATTCCGCAATACACACTCATTGAAAATCCTGAATTTTTTCGAAATCACTCACGATCAATTAAGGGTCACCGTTCAAAAACTAAACATCGTAGAAAGAAAGTTCAAATACAACTCAAATAGATAAGACTTGTGCCTACATTTTAAAGTTTGAATGGTGTCTCTAGGTCAAAGTCTGCCAGAGCAGGAGATGTTTGAAAAACGTTGATGATTTTGCAACTTTTTTGACCCCGTCCCATTCATTCCTTATGGGAAGTTTTTCATACGGAGGCTTCCATGTCCTTCCGCTCTATAAAAAACGATGAACTGGTGAGAGGGACAAAAAGCTCTACGTGGTACAGATAAGGCTAAAGGCGTTTTCACTCAGAGCCAGCGTGACTGTGGAACGGAGAAGGAGCTTAGCCAGACGCGCTCGTCAGCTGCAGTTTGAAGTTTGTTTGAAATAACGTACCTCATCACCCGAAACTAAACTTGATGAAGTGCTGTTTGAAGACATGTTGTTGTCACAGCTTCTTGAATCTTGACACATCCCGCCTGCCGTAGTTCCAACAGGCTGCAACGCACGTTTGAAAACGCGAGGCGCTAGAGAGCAGTATTCGTTTGGATGCAGAATAACATTTAACCACTAGTATAATTCCACAGTGTGTCTTTAAGTTTTAACTTATGTACGTAAATTGTGTCACGTGATGTAACATCCTTATTTTAACATAAACCATCTTCTCCTAATCCTAACCAAGTACTTTTGGTGCCTTGACATTAGTGTTAGAAGGCTGTTAGCGGCACCATGTGCGTATGTTTGCACGAGAGGCTAAGAGTCGTGACAAGATGACGGTATCTGATGACCTTGGAAGGAGAACAGACTTCATTCAAACAACTGTGAGGCCGAGTTTCTCTCAGGATGTTTTCGCCTCTCTCTGACCTCCTCTCATCCCTTTTTAACTCCACGCTTCATCATCCTCTTACCTCGATCCTATTATCCTCTCCGACATCCTGTATCTCCCCGAGATAAACACGGATGTAAACACTTGCTGTCACGAGGACGGCATTGTCTTTCCTAACAACGTATGCCGTGTGTTTCTTGTGCGGTTGCAGCGGCCGGCTCATGACTGCAGGGTTTCCCCATCGCATGAGGACGAGTGAGAAAGAAAGCCTCTGTCCCAGCCTGAGTAAACACTGCTGCAGTGACCTTGAACGAATTGCTCAGCTCAGAAGTGCTTCGGCTGAACTGCTGCGAGTGTCATACTGAGTTAACTCGAGGCCGGATGCAGCGGGAAACCGCGAGCACGCTCAGTCAGCGTCCAGCAGATGATGTTACAAATCTAATTTATAGCAGTGCATCATTTAATACTCACAGTGAGACTGTTAGACATCATTAACATTTGGTAAATCCATTGTTAATGAAACTTTATTAAATACTTATTTGACTGTGAACAAAGAATTAAATGTGTTATCTGCTATTTATTTAGCAAATGTGAAGCTTTGTAAACATCAGATGCAATGACTTTGTGACTCCCAGTGGTCTCATGCCACCTGTAACTGAGCTAACAAGCTAACAGTAGCTAGCAGTGGCGGTTAGCAGCGACTCTGGTGACACGTCGCCTCTATTTGTTGTTGAGTTTGAATTCAACAGCTTGGCAGTTCTCACATGTTGCACCTTTAAATGAGCCCGGTCCAATATCAAACTGGATCCCCCTGAATCTGAAACCAACATTAACTGCTTAACTATAATTAAAGCTCAGCAGATCAAGAACAAGCCACCTAAATCATCAAGATGTCGCCATTATTCCCTGAAAATGATCAAAAAATGTAGAAAATCTTGCAATGTTGAAGAAAGTGGAGAGAAATCTCAAGATGTGTCCTGTAACCGGATCAGCACCAGAAGTTAATGGGGTCTATCTGAGACCCATCAGACAGCTACGTTTCATGGAAAAACATTCAGTAGTTTTTGTGCAAACGTGCTGACATCCAACCATCCAACCAACAAGCAATCAAACAAACCAACAAACAAACAAACAATCAAACAAACCAACAATCAAACAAACAATCAAACAAACCAACAATCAAACAAACCAGCAAACAAACCAACAATCAAACAAACCAACAAACAAACAATCAATCAAACAAACAAACAAACAAACCAACAAACAATCAAACAAACAATCAAACAAACCAACAAACAAACAATCAAACAAAAAATCAAACAAACCAACAATCAAACAAACCAACAAACAAACAAACAATCAAACAAACCAACAAACAAACAAACAATCAAACAAACCAACAAACAAACAATCAAACAAACCAACAAACAATCAAACAATCAAACAATCAAACAAACAATCAAACAAACCAACAAACAAACAATCAAACAAAAAATCAAACAAACCAACAAACCAACAATCAAACAAACCAACAAACAATCAAACAAACCAACCAACAAACAATCAATCAAACAAACAATCAAACAAACCAACAAACGAACAAACAAACAATCAATCAAACAATCAAACAAACCAACAAATGAACACAGGTGAAAAATAACCTCCTGTTATATGAATCAAGAATAACTATCATCATTCTGCAGCTAATAAAGTTTAAAGGGGTTTATCACGTCACTGTACGTCCTGATGCTCAGAAGGTAGGAAACATCTGCTCCGTCTGTCTGAGATTTCATTCTGTACCTGACAGAGGCAGCGAGTCCAGGATGTTTCGTACGGACGCCATCTTGTCGGCGGTGGCGGGGCTGACCGTCTCGTGGTCCAGCATCTTCAGCAGGGAGCCGAGCTCGTTCACCAGTCGCTCCATCACCACTGAAAACCGGAAAAAGAGCGTATCAGTTTGGGTTTGTAATTCTTTGGCACCATCACATCATCAGCTGCAGACTCCGAACATGGCTAACATGCTTGTGCATCAGATATCAGTGTAACACACATGCAAGTTCATGACCACGCAGTCAGTTTGGCTCACAGCACACCGCCTGTCGCAACAGCTGACAGGGAGGATATGTTTAACATCCATCCAACAAGTCCTACTGTTCTTTTACTCTGCTTTTTTTGTGTATTGTGAGTTTTCTATCTGCTCCCTGGATCGTGTCCGACTTCGAGTCTGTACGTTTCTTTGAAAAATCATTGTTTTCACGTTCAACGCTGACATCCTGTGTGTCTGTGTGTGTTGTTGACCCTGACATTGTTCCAAAAGCTCTGCCACACTCTCACACATCCTGTCGACAAAGAGACGAGGAGGGGGGGGGAGTCGGAGAGAGAAGGAGGGGACGCGGAGGGGGGAGGAAGCTTCCTTCCCTGAAGGAAATGGAGCCAAAGTAAAGAAGAAACTCTGTAGTTCCACTCGAGATGGAAAAGGATGTGGGAACCAAACAGCAGTGACGGAGTTCATTCACTGGATTTTCATTCATAAGTGACGAGGACATCAGATCTGTAATTGACTGACCCTTAATTAACACAGCTGGCCACTATCGATACAATGATGATGAATTATCATTCCTGCCGTTAAACAGATGGAACGGCTCGTTCACAGTTTGAGCTGCTGACCCTTAAAATAATTTCATTTCAGTTTGGGTTTCAGCGGAAAGTTTTATTGCCCCACGACGGCCCGACTGTTCCTTTTTTTCACGCTGCCAAGTAAAATATCGTGGGGACACATTTAACCTTTGTCATTTTTGGCAACGAGCTGCACAAATTTACAACGTCAGTTCACCCGTAACACAGAAAAGGCGACTGTGCTGTCGGATGAGAACATGATCTACCTCCTTTATAAACCTTCTAATGTGAACCGAGAAAGATCACTCTGACCCGCTGTCTTTCTCTCACTTTGATTAAACTCTGAAAGCACTTTATTCAAGCAGAAATCTTCACTGTAGCTGCTGAGATAAAAGTTCACACCCCGTCTGAAGTGGCCGTTTAAAATCGAATCCCCATCGACCTCAGTTGTGTGGAGGAACGCTGCGACGCTGTTCTGTGTGAATCCCTGGAAATGTTTTGAGGACAATCGAAACTTCGACCTACTTTCCGTCCACATGGGTCGAGTAGATCATGAATTTTCATTTTTGGCTTGACTTGTTGTCAACTTTTATTTACTAACTATTAACTATTTTATGTCCAATTTCAAGATTTGTCAAGAAAAAAAGATTCCAGTGTTTTAAATTTGAATATTTACTTCTTTTTTAGGTCATTGTCCACCATGTTTTGACATTTTATAGAACAAAACACAAATAAATGAATCAACGAAATAATCGGTGGAGTAATCGACAATGAAAACCCGCTGTCTTTCTCTCACTTTGATTAAACTCTGAAAGCAAAAAATCAGAAAATCGAATCCCCATGAGCTCAGTTGTGTAGAGGAACGCTGTGACGCTGTTTTGTGTGAATCCCTGGAAATGTTTTGAGGACAACGAAACTTCGACCTACTTTCCATCCACATGGGTCGAGTAGATCATGACTTTTTTATTTTTGGGTGAACTGGTCCTTCAGTCGACTTGTTGTCAACTTTTATTCTAACTATTAACTATTTTATGTCCAATTTTGATCTTTTTTCTTTTTGTCAAGAAAAAAGGCAAAATTCTTTGATTCTAGTGTTTTAAATTTGAATATTTACTACTTCTTTAAGTCATTGTCCACCATGTTTTGACATTTTATAGAACGAAACACAAATAAATGAATCAACGAAATAATCGGTGGAGTAATTGACAATGAAAATAATCATTAGTTGCAGCTCTGCCTTCGTCCATTCAGTTTTTATTAGGAATAATATTCTAATGTGTTGTAGCTAGAAAAACTGACCACTCCCTCTGTGCTGACACATCAGGTGTCAGAGTCAACATGGAGAAGTTTCTAGTAGGGGTGGTTAATCAGCCCAATTTCCCGATTCCGATTCGATTACGATTATTGAAGTCTCGATTCGATTATTAACGATTATTGATATTCCATTTAACATCAGTCAGCTGCTGAATTATTTTACTTCTCTTTTGAGTTACACCTCAAAGCACCTTCAATATTGTATAGTGTAACTGTAATATCCAAATGATTATTTTTTACTTTGTTTTAAATGTAGTCTTTCACTGTTTTACCACACTTGTGAATAAATGTCCAAATTCTATTTATTTATGTTATTCTCCATATGACAAAGATGCAGATGCTTTGGAACTTTCTGTGGTCACAGGACAGCTGTGTTATACCTCGCACCTCCGGGTTAAATCAGGTATGACAGCCAGTAAGAGGAGGACTCCGGTTTGTATTACAATAAAAAAAAAAAGAAAATTAAATTAAAAAAAAAAAAACGATTTTTTGAAATTTAATAATCGACTCATAATCGTCAATATTATAATCGCGATTAATCAATAATCGATTTTTTTCACCAGCCCTAGTTTCTAGCAGCAGGTAAATATAGATGCTTATGGATGAAACGCTCTGAAATAAGCAGCTCTCTTAACGAAAACTGGTGCAAGGGTTGAGTTAAAATAAGATCAAAACAGCCTCTTCCTCTCACACAGAGTCGGAGAAAAGCCCTCATTCTCCCAAAGCCTCTCCCCCGAAACTAGTCTGACAATACTCTATTGTCTCGGCGAGGGCCAAAATTAGATGAGCACAATGCTCCGCAGAAGACCAGCGCAAACAACACAATGTCAGCAACACAAAACAGGAACCAACACACACACAGAGTGGAAGAGGGGCGTGGTGCGACGCAGCTGCATCGTCTCGATCCACGGCCGTTCAGGGTTAAAGGATATATCTCCAGCAGCTGTGTGTGCATGTGTGTGTGTGTGTGATATTTCTCGGCCAGCAGCTGTGGTTTCCTGTCATAGCTGTCGACAGAAGCTCGGTGATTTGGACTCTCTCCTCCATCAGACTTTCCCCTCCATCCTGCTGTTTCTCATCTCAGCTCCTCACTTCATTCGAGGAGCAATTAGACGCTGATCGTTACTCAGATTAAACATCTACTGTACTTCAACGTGATCGATCTGCCGTGTAAACAAAGCCAGCAGTCGGCCTTTGGTCTATTTTCTGTTTCCTGATGTCTAACTTCTCTCTCTCTCCGTCACTTTCTCTCTCTGGCTCTGGCTCATTCTCTCTCGGGGGGACTGGAGGGTTCAGAGGCTGAGAATCAGCTGTTCTCGAGGCTTGTGGTTCGTCTCACCCACAGAGGGATCTTTGTAACTCCCCATTCCACACACACACACACACACACACACACAAGGACACGCACACGGCAACAGATCGGACATTCACACACACACATGCTGTTAATGAGTGACTGAGAACAGGCATCACCCTACACACAGAGCAAACACACAGTCGCAGGCTGTGCAGAGAATGTGTTTGTGTGCTTTTTTGCATACATTTTTGTGTGTTTCCGCAGACGGGCTTCCTGTGGCAGAAGGTCAGTCATGAGACCTGAGCCATGCGACTCTCATTTGAGCTGATTGGGCGTGTTTGGTCGCACAAAAACAACGACGACTCCTCGCCGCCGCTGCTGTTTATCTCACCACAAGGAGAATAGATGCTTTTCTCCTGCTAACCTGAGGCTTTCGCTCCCATCCATTACACATCCAACCCATCAATCACAGCGATTTCAGGGCTAAACCTCCACCCTGACCTGCCTCGTCCTCACATTTTAGTTTTTTCTCAACACTTCGGAGTGAATTTTAAGCCGTGAAGCTGCGATGTTGCGCTCCTCTTCCTGCCTCCCCCACACTCCCAGAGGCCGAGGCCCCTCCAGATCCTCGCATTCCCCCTTCCACTCCTTTCAGTCTCTCCCTTCTCTGATCCTTTTAACTCCTCTCCTCTCCCTCGTCTGCCTCCCTCCATCCCTTCTCCAGACACCCGTCCTCTTCAGACGCGGGTCAGAGTTCAAGTCTTGGCTGCCCCCGCCGAGACAAAAGTCCACTTCAGACATCCAGCATCCCGCAATTTTTTATTTTCGTGACAACAGTCGATGGTGTCACCACTCGCCCGGGGTTACCATTCAGTCAGACGCTTTAAAAAGTCCCCCCGCCGGACACGCTGGCGAGATCTTTTAAAAGAAACAGCTGGGGGAAAATTCTCCTCTTTCTCACATTCTTTCAGTATCTTATCAATTTCCTCAGATAGTAAACGGTGAGGAGACGCAGGAAACAGCAGCGTGACGGTTTAATCTGAAACCCAGACTGCAGCAGGTTAGGAGCCATTCAACCAGCATGGTGACCACGCGACGCCACATGACTTTGATATTTATCTCAACAAAGAAAACGCTGATAATCTCTGTGTCGTCAAGCCCGTGGTTGTTTGTCTCGTCTTGTATGTATAGAAAAATCTAAATAAAATCGTATATATAAAAATAAATCTCTTTCTTCCCGCTGAAGTAAAAGTCTGAGAGTTAAATGATAAGAGGAGATCAATCGGCCGACCACTATATGCTACGTAAATATGAAGCTACAGCAAACAGACGGCTAACGTAGCTTAGCATAAGACTGGAAAACAGGAGGAAACGGTCACCGAATACGTATATTTTCTCTCATGCAGTTTTTTTTAAAAGAGCATGAAATCAAGACATTAATCAAGAGTTCAATTGAAAAGATCGAAACCACTCCTGAGTCCGTACTGTAAATATGAAGCTACAGCAAACAGCCGGCTAACGTAGCTTAGCATAAGACTGGAAAACAGGAGGAAACGGTAACCGAATACGAATATTTTCTCTCATGCAGTTTTTTTAATGAGCATGAAATCAAGACATTAAATAAGAGTTAAATTGAAAAGATCGAAACCACTCCTGAGTCCGTACTGTCAATATGAAGCTACAGCAAACAGCTGG
The DNA here is from genome assembly GCA_039737535.1 of Lagodon rhomboides. Classification (NCBI taxonomy): domain Eukaryota; kingdom Metazoa; phylum Chordata; class Actinopteri; order Spariformes; family Sparidae; genus Lagodon; species Lagodon rhomboides. The sequence continues at coordinate 2,891,944 of CM077795.1, forward strand.
CTAACGTAGCTTAGCATAAGACAAACAGGAGGAAACGCTAACTGAATACGAATATTTTCTCTCATGCAATTTTTTTTTAAATGAGCATGAAATCAAGACATTAATCAAGAGTTAAATTGAAAAGATCGATACCACTCCTGAGTCCGTACTGTAAATATGAAGCTGACAGACAGAAGGTGGTTAGCTTAGCTTAGCTTAGCTTAGCATAGGCAAAAGACTGGAAACATGGGGGACACAGCGAGCCTGGCTTTGTCCAAAAGGAAGCAAAATCTGCCAACCAGCTACTCTAAAACACTTAACTGTGTTACTCAGTGACCCTGACAAACTGTTCTTCTGCTGTATGGACAATAAAATGGTATTTATTTATGCTCTATGGTTGTTTTTGTGATGGTGTTTCCCAGAAGTGACATGTTGCTGATGACGATGATGATACAATCGTCAGCTGGACAACATATGCTGTTTTTCCTGTTTTGCAGAAGACAGTTATCACGACATCAGATTAGTCTCCTATCATGTCATGGTCTACATGCTCAGACTTGTGGCTGTGGATATTTCTGTCGCAGATTACAGAGATATCCAAACTGTGTGAAAGGGCGTCCGGAGGCACAGTGACTTATTTCAGCATCACTTAAAGTTAGTTGAATAAAGAGTTGTGGAGTTTTATGACTCAGAGAGGATGGAAAGAGGGGGCTGATGGGTGGAGGATCGCTGCGTGACGAGGAGGAAAAGGGAAAAGGAAATGTAAGAGAGGCTCCGTCGAGGTCAAGGACAGTTGTTAAACAGAGAAATCCATTATTCAAATTCCCCTGAAACTGAACTCGAAAGCCATTTTTACAACTTTACTTTCCACAGACACCTCCCAGAACACCGTGATCAATTACTCCGGTGTTCATTCTCCAGTGAACAGCTAAACACTTCTCTTGTCCAAGTGTTTCACATGTTAGGTGTAAAAACTGATCCAATACTGTTAATTAAAACAGCTGAAGGCTGATCTGAGGCTCCATCAGCAGTTTTGACTGAAGGTTGCATCTAAAATTAGGATGAGTTGTTCCTTTTTATCTAAATTTCTCCTTCTATTCAAGGCAGCTGACATCATTTTTGTATAATTTAACAGCATGCCCTTATAGTAAAAGTTCACCTTTACAGTCTCAAGGAAATTGAATCGAAAGCAACTGGATTTGGTTTTTGTCTTGAAGACGTTTCACCTGAGAGGTGAAACGTCTTCAAGACAAAAACCAAATCCAGTTGCTTTCGATTCAATTTCCTTGAGATAACTATGACCTGGATGAATGAGAATATTCACAAGCTTCACCTTTACAGTTGTTTCACGAGCGACCAATAAAAACAGAGGACAACACGCTGTCATCGAGCTGCTGCACCTGTAGACACGAGCCACAAAAAGAACTAAACACGAGGGAAAATACTCATCACAGCTATGAAATATCAAATAAACCATCTTCGCTCACTACATCTGAGCCTCTGTCTGACACTCAGGTGTGCGTTTAATATACTACAGGTTAGTTTTCTGTAGTTTTCTATCATCAGTTATTGTATCTGCTGAACATCCACATCATGGGTGAACTGAACCTTTAATAAGAGGCCTGCTGGACATCAACCTACAGGACACATGGGCTTGAATGAAAGCTCTTCCTCTCACTGACTTTCATCCACAATGCTCATTGTTCCCGTTAACCCTTTTCCCAGATCCGCAGCTCCATCACCTGGAGTCACAGGAGGCAGCTTCCTGTCTGCAGCCCTGTCGCCTGCGGGCTGCGGTGGGAACAGAGCCGCCATTGAGCCGGTGGCCGCCGCCGGGCTGCTTCCAGCGGGGCACTTTCTCCGTTGGTGTCGGATTGCATCACTCTACCTGCGCGAGGATCGCCTCCTCCAATCACAGACCGGCGCACCAAGCGGCGTCAAGGTGTATGACATCATCACCGCTCTACCGTTACTCCGGCGCGCGAGGCGCTCCCGGTTAAAATCACACAGACTGACTGATGCTCTGCTGCTTTTATATTTATTAGCTTATTAATGACAACTGAGATGAAATAAACGCTGTTTCACGTCAGTCACGTTGTTTTTGTTGTTTGAAATGTCAAACTCTCTCTCGTCTCGTGTCCCGGTGAGACACCAGTGAGGACAGAGCTGCTGCTGAATGATAGTTTGGTCATTTATCCTGTTTGTGAAGGTGAAACACGTCCATTAATCTGCTAAATGAACATGTACGTCTCCGGCTCATCACCTCGTCCTGTTAAAGTCACTACTGTAAACTTACTGTACTTCTTCTTTGTCGCGTATAAACAACACACAGACACAGACACGAGACGGTCACTCACCACTCTGCCGTTTGGACTCCATGCTGCTCGACATGTTTTATAATCCTCGTCTGTTTCATTTATTCACATGTGTTCACGCCGTGTTCTCCACGCAGACACCGCGGAGCTCCGTCAGCCTCCGTCCGGCCACAGTGACTCACAGCGCCGCTACACTTTATAGCTTCACCCGGCGGCTGGTTCATCCTCCGGAGCTCCGCCGGGTCCTAGCGCCCGTCAGGTCAGAGCCACACGTTCCCATGCTGTGACTCCACAGAGACCCACACTGAGGCTCCTGGTGACCAGTTTGTACGTTTATTTTATTACATTAGTCACGTTTGAGGGGATGTAATGTCTTGAAGCCTCAATATGTTCTTCATTAGTGTTTTCATTGTGTAACTGCCTCAGCGGTGGTTAAATCTGACGCAGTATTTCCACGTCAGGCTACTTCAATTCAGAAGTAAATACTGTAGTTTTACTCCACTTTACAGTTGTCTGACTGCTGTAGCTCCTTTATAAATTAAGATTTTACACACAAGACGTATGATGACTTCACAAAGTAGGAATTTTTAACTGACTTGTGTTTTAACAGTGCTTTTCCCAGTTTACAGGCGGCTCAACAATTGTCGCATTCACTCATTCAGACACACATATACTGATGGAAGAGGCTGCCATGCAAGGACAATTTGGGGGTCACTATCTTCCACATCCAGCTGGGGAAGCCGGGGTTTTGGACCAGCAACCGTCCGATTACTAGACAACTACCTGCTCTAGCTCCTGAGCTACAGCCACCCCACACACATTAAATAGCTTCACTCTGTTCAACTACAACAGTAAAATAGCTAAAACACAGAAATTAATTAGCATTTTTGCACATTTTCGCTCACTCAAAGTCAATGAGTTTTTTTAAATGCATTTTTGGTTATATGCCTGAAATAAGGTTTAAGACATTTGTGAGTTTTATTCTACAACATTAAATGTCCTACAATTTCAATTATAAAGTGTTTCACGTGGCAGATACTAACAAGTGTCTAAATGAGACTCCAGTCATTAAATGCCATCACTCCATCATGAAGCCTCATCTACTCACTAGTCCGTCTTTACAGGCCGACTTGAGTTACAAACTATTATTACAATAACTTCACAACTTGTCCATTGAGTCAGTTTACAGAAAAAGTGTATAGTAATTAAAAATAAATGCTGACCTAATGACCCCTTAGCCCTCCCAACCATCATCATGTACATTCACTGTTCATATAAATGAACAATAACAAAGATACGAGTGATGTTTGAATCATTTATTCAGAAGTCGTAGTGATGGACATGTTGCTCCAATAAATAAAAACCTGTAAACACGTACGCACATCTCATGGTTCAGGTTCCTGAAGCAGAAAGCAACATTATTCCATCTTTTACATCCAGTTACAACACTTCTGCAAAAAAACAATCAATACATCCTGTTTCTATTGAACCGATCAGCTCAGACGACCTGTTTCATTCTGTCTCCACATGTGTTAAACTTTCTTTGTGTTTCTTTTGCTGACTGTGTTTATCCCTTTTTCCATCCTTCACCTCAGAATTGTTTATCTCATTATTCAGAGGGCTTATGAATGAATCCTCTATTTGTCATCTGCTGTACTTACACACACACATACCAACACACACACACAACATACACACACACACACACACACACACACACATCACACACGCACACCACAAACATGATTCAGCCTGGTTTAATTGTAATCCAGCAGCGGAAACTCTTCGCTGCGTCACGAGTGCAGCTGCAGCAAGTACAAACAAAAACTTTTGATTTCTTTAAATAAAAACAGTAAAAACAAAGATATCCTAAAATGTGTGTGTGTGTGTGTGTGTGTGTGTGTGTGTGTGTGTGGTACTAAAAGCTGACTTCTAAACTTAACTAACCTCTCTGAGCTCAGAGCCGTCACACAGTTCATTCACGTTAAACCTCACGACCACATCATATTTCTAAAACCCCACTTCAGTGAACTGCACAGTCAGCTCGGAACACGGAGGAGAGCTGATATGGCTTCAGGAAAAACAGTTATTTTTGCCAGTTTTTTTTAAAAAAGAAGAAAAACTTTTGGTTTTCAGTGTTTGCACATTATAAAAACAACACGTTCAGCAGCCTTGACGTTAGAATCCCTCTAATGTCGTCCACTTGTCCGATGCGAGGACAGTGTCTGTGTGACTGGATCCTGTTTTCCATCGACCACATTCCAGCCTGTTTGCTTCACAAACTGTCTCCCTCAATTTCGGCATGAATGCAAGTCTGGCTCGGTGCGGCGGCCGACCTCAGTATGATACCAAATACTATCAGGTCGAGTATCAGCCTGCCGCCCTGGTGCTCCTGTTAACACGCTGCCATCTGCTGGTTCGTGAAGGAGAAGCAGCCAACGTCTCTCAAAGTCTTCATGCTCTCCGTCCACTTCTTCTTCCTCTCGTTCCAGTTCTTTTCCCTTTTGGCCACTTGGCTAACTCCATATGTATTGCTTAAGAAGTCCAAGTACACACTACTTAAAAGCACACCAAGATCTGGATCTGGTTCCTCCCCCACTGAGAGACGGAGCCGATCTGGGGTCGGATCTGACGCCTTTCAGGAGGCCACCGCTTCAGAGCACGCTGTTGGCAGTGGACCTGTATCGGGTTGGACAGCTCTGCCGACTTTATTTTCTCAGAAGAGTCGGACCTGTTTCTTCAGCTCGTTCTTCTTCCACTGAGCGAGACGATCAAAGGCAGACATGGACATCCCGAAGACTCGGTGGAACTCCTCTGGTGAGAGGTGACGCTGGCAGGAGACAGAGACAGGAGACAGGAAGTTAATGACAATGACCTAGCTAGATAAATGCTGTCTAGTTTCATGGTAAACCATGTCTGTCTCAGGTTCTGTCTGTCTCAGGTCCCGTCTGTCTCAGGTCCTGTCTGTCTCAGGTCCTGTCTGTCTCAGGTTCTGTCTGTCTCAGGTCCTGTCTGTCTCAGGTCCTGTCTGTCTCAGGTACTGTCCGTCTCAGGTCCTGTCTGTCTCAGGTCATGTCTGTCTCAGGTATTGTCTGTCTCAGGTACTGTCTGTCTTTGGTCCTGTCTGTCTCAGGTCCTGTCTGTCTCAGGTCCGTCACAGGTCATGTCTGTCTTTGGTCCTGTCTGTCTCAAGTCCTGTCTATCTCAGGTCATGTCTGTCTCTGGTCCTGTCTGTCTCAGGTACTGTCTGTCTCAGGTCCTGTCTGTCTCAGTTACTGTCTGTCTCAGGTCCTGTCTGTCTCAGATCTCTGGTACTGTCTGTCTCAGGTCCTGTCTGTCTCTGGTCCTGTCTGTCTCAGGTCCTGTCTGTCTCCGGTCCTGTCTGTCTCAGGTACTGTCTGTCTCAGGTCCTCTCTGTTTCCAGTACTGTCTGTCTCAGGTCCTGTCTGTCTCAGGTCCTGCCTGTCTCTGGTTCTGTCTGTCTCAGGTTCTGTCTGTCTCAGGTCCTGTCTGTCTCAGGTCCTGTCTGTCTCTGGTCCTGTCTGTCTCAGGTCCTGTCTGTCTCAGGTCCTGTCTGTCTCAGGTCCTGTCTGTCTCAGGTCCTGTCTGTCTCAGGTACTGTCTGTCTCAGGTTCTGTCTGTCTCAGGTCCTGTCTGTCTCAGGTCCTGTCTGTCTCAGGTACTGTCTGTCTCAGGTCATGTCTGTCTCAGGTCCTGTCTGTCTCAGGTCCTGTCTGTCTCAGGTCATGTCTGTCTCAGGTCCTGTCTGTCTCAGGTCCTGTCTGTCTCAGGTCCTGTCTGTCTCTGGTCCTGTCTGTCTCAGGTCCTGTCTGTCTCAGGTCCTGTCTGTCTCAGGTCCTGTCTGTCTCAGGTCCTGTCTGTCTCAGGTACTGTCTGTCTCAGGTCCTGTCTGTCTCAGGTCCTGTCTGTCTCAGGTCCTGTCTGTCTCAGGTCCTGTCTGTCTCAGGTCCTGTCTGTCTCTGGTCCTGTCTGTCTCAGGTTCTGTCTGTCTCAGGTCCTGTCTGTCTCAGGTCCTGTCTGTCTCAGGTCCTGTCTGTCTCAGGTCCTGCCTGTCTCAGGTCCTGTCTGTCTCTGGTCTCTGGTCCTGTCTGTCTCAGGTCCTGTCTGTCTCAGGTCCTGTCTGTCTCAGGTCCTGTCTGTCTCAGGTCCTGTCTGTCTCTGGTCTCTGGTCCTGTCTGTCTCAGGTCCTGTCTGTCTCAGGTCCTGCCTGTCTCAGGTCCTGTCTGTCTCAGGTCCTGTCTGTCTCTGGTCTCTGGTCCTGTCTGTCTCAGGTCCTGTCTGTCTCAGGTCCTGCCTGTCTCAGGTCCTGTCTGTCTCAGGTCCTGTCTGTCTCTGGTCTCTGGTCCTGTCTGTCTCAGGTCCTGTCTGTCTCAGGTCCTGTCTGTCTCAGGTCCTGTCTGTCTCAGGTCCTGCCTGTCTCTGGTCTCTGGTCCTGTCTGTCTCAGGTCCTGTCTGTCTCAGGTCCTGTCTGTCTCAGGTCCTGCCTGTCTCAGGTCCTGCCTGTCTCTGGTCTCTGGTCCTGTCTGTCTCAGGTCCTGTCTGTCTCAGGTCCTGTCTGTCTCCGGTCCTGTCTGTCTCAGGTCCTGTCTGTCTCAGGTACTGTCTGTCTCAGGTCCTGCCTGTCTCAGGTCCTGTCTGTCTCTGGTCTCTGGTCCTGTCTGTCTCAGGTCCTGTCTGTCTCAGGTCCTGCCTGTCTCAGGTCCTGTCTGTCTCAGGTCCTGTCTGTCTCAGGTCCTGCCTGTCTCAGGTCCTGCCTGTCTCTGGTCTCTGGTCCTGTCTGTCTCTGGTCCTGTCTGTCTCAGGTCCTGTCTGTCTCAGGTCCTGCCTGTCTCAGGTCCTGTCTGTCTCAGGTCCTGTCTGTCTCTGGTCTCTGGTCCTGTCTGTCTCAGGTCTTGTCTGTCTCAGGTCCTGCCTGTCTCAGGTCCTGTCTGTCTCAGGTCCTGTCTGTCTCTGGTCTCTGGTCCTGTCTGTCTCAGGTCCTGCCTGTCTCAGGTCCTGTCTGTCTCTGGTCTCTGGTCCTGTCTGTCTCAGGTCTTGTCTGTCTCAGGTCCTGTCTGTCTCAGGTCTTGTCTGTCTCAGGTCCTGCCTGTCTCTGGTCTCTGGTCCTGTCTGTCTCAGGTCTTGTCTGTCTCAGGTCCTGCCTGTCTCTGGTCTCTGGTCCTGTCTGTCTCAGGTTCTGTCTGTCTCAGGTCCTGCCTGTCTCAGGTCCTGCCTGTCTCTGGTCTCTGGTCCTGTCTGTCTCAGGTCCTGTCTGTCTCAGGTCCTGTCTGTCTCTGGTCTCTGGTCCTGTCTGTCTCAGATACTGCCTGTCTCAGGTCCTGTCTGTCTCTGGTCTCTGGTCCTGTCTGTCTCAGATACTGTCTGTCTCAGGTTCTGTCTGTCTCAGGTCCTGTCTGTCTCTGTCTGCACACAATCTGTTCTCTCAGAGTGAATAGTATACATTTTTAATTTTTTGTTTTAGTACCATCTCAGGTCATCATATTTAGCTCGTCAAATACTTTGCTTTTAAAACAAATACCTGTGAAATGACATGTTGGTCAGCCTCAGCTGTACCTTCTATTTGATGCCTCTATAAGACAGTTACTTAAAGGTGCAATATGTAAGAACTGGCCCCTTGATGAATTCATACTCAGCATGTCACTAGAGTAATCACTAACTAAGTGTGGCTGCCCTTAGCTGGGGCACTGTGGAAGTGTTTGTGTTCAAACTGCTAGCAGAGGAGCTATGAACCCAGACAGGTTAGCATGCTAAACACGGCATTAGTGAAGCCTTAAATTCTTCACATACTGCACCTTTAAGTGGCTTTTTGTAAAAGAGTTCAGGAGCAGTTTACCTCCAGTCTGGCTCTGTCCACATCACCTGGAAGACGCTTCTGCCCTCTGACTGACACGATGAGAGATTCATACGGGTAGATCTAACACACACACACACACACACACACACACACACACACACACACACACACACACGAAACAATTAATTTAATTTAATTCAAGAACTGAGCAAGGCATCAAACATCATTAAAAGAATCCTAGGATTGGATTTGAATGTTTCAGCACCATGAACAACATAACAGTTTTTTCTCTAATTGTCGACCTCTGGTGGCCAAATGCAGCATCAACAACAATGACAGAGTCAGAAAAATCATAATTTCTTTTCAGAGATGTGAAAAAAGTGGGGATTAAAAATTGCTTCCAGCTGTATCCAATCACTTACAAAGACTAAAACAGCACTTAGTTTGCAGCTGATTGCAGATTTTCACATTGATGCAGAAGATGTTGAGAGCCACAAACACTATTTCTTAATGATCTCTAATCTTTGATGGGATGTTTATGGTGCAGACAGATACAGGGAACTGTAATGATCAGGTTTGTAAGGTACGATTTGTCGCCATACAGAGTCAAGGCAACATCACACAAACCCTGTGTGACATCACTCTGTGCTTTGGGTTGCTGATTTACCTCCCTGTCAATAAAACGACCCGCTCAGCTTCACAAAAATCTCCCTGAGCCAAGTGGGCGTTACTGAGCGAGACGGATTCACCATTCAAACCGAACTTAAAGCAGGAAACACATCATCCTTATCTATTATCCATCGATCCAGACCCTTCACTCTTGGCCTCAGCTCGCTAGCTTTGGCAGCGGCATCTTACCTTGTATTCTGAAAAAGAAAAAGAGGAGAGAAAGCACAGGATCAGTCATGTTGAACACACAGGATGAGATTCTTGGCGCTGCTCGTCTCTCAGTCAACAAAATAATGAAAGCTGCCATGAATCAGCTTGAAATCACGGCAGCCGGGTGGATTTCTCTGGGATTGAACAAAATATAAAGCAAAGATCTTGACGATTTTGGACACTTAAATGCAGAAATGTTCCATATTATGCCTTTTACTCTTGCAAGTGTCGCCACCTTTATTGCATTATAATACACACTCAATTAACAGTGGACATCGTGCATCATGGAGGGGAGGTGAATCAGGAGAAAGCTAGAAGAACTGGGGATAAGCAGATTAAAGGCTTACCTCTGATCTGCCAATTAACTGCATTACTGCTGTCATACTGGTAATAATCTGCACCGGCGCTCCCGGGCTGCAGGAGGAAGACAGCAAGACACAATCTCATCACTGAACTGGAGGGAACGGATCAGACAAAGTGGACGGAAATCTCAAAATATTGCATCTATCTGTATCTCTGCCGTTTGTTAGCTACTGTCTGCTGACATCAGGCAGCAAACGGATACAGATGACTGAAGGACTTTGCCATCGCTTACAGTTTAGAGAAGGACCTCGCCTGTCTTATTCTCTGTCTCGCTCGCTGATCGTGATCGCTTACCCTGTTCAGTCCGTTCCTGCCGTAGCCTGGCAACGAGGCCGATTTGGCAACGTACGAGTCTGGAAGAACAAATATCGACACAGCACCATGAACACACAAGTTACTCAGAATAATACAAACAGTCAGTGTGTGAACAGGAGCACAAGTGTCACGATATAGAAAAATATAAAGCACAACATCTGGACGGTGAACTGTTTGAGGTCACAAGCCGAACATTTTGGGGCTGCTGGTTTAATCTTTGACAATTCATTATGTTTAATAAGCTTAATGTTAAAACAATAATCTGTAAAACAACCGACCAAAGGATCTCATTCTGTTTTATCATGTTTTAGCAACTTTTTTACAATCGTGTTTCTAAAGAAAAGTCTAGAATGATAACATGGACAGGATGGGCTTCAGTTAATCATTGAGGACCTTTGAATGAAGTTATTACAATAAAAAAAAGTGGAGCTAAAGAGCAGCATGTCATCCAGTTTCTGAGGGAAACCGTTCTCCCGTATGGTACAAGAATTCAAAGCAGCTGCAGCTCTCCTCTCATGTTTTTAAACCTCAAGGCTGCCGCTGCCTCCGTCCACCTGACAGACTCCTGATGAGGCAGCGAGGCTCAGATCACACACAGACTGGTTAAAATCAGCAGCTAAAAACATTCCTGACTAACCTAGTTTCTGCTTCAGTCAGCTAGATGTGTGTTTTTTTAGACTTGTGGTTATAAGACAAACACAAACATGTCACATTCACAAGCCAACGTGCTGGTGGACTGTAATATTTTTGAATCCATCGTCTCTTTTGTTATCAGCCCTGGTGGGGTCTCATCTCTCCTGTAACCATTGGCAACCAGCAGCATCCCAGCATCCTTTGGCAGGACTTTAATCGTGGCGTGCTGCTGCAGATCGAGCAGCAGAGGGCAGCGGAGTCACACCGATCCTCTCCTGATGCTCTCCTGTGTCTCACATCCACTTTCACCTGCCTCGTCCTCACTATCCTCGCTTCCTGTTTCTTGGCTTCATCATTCATCCTTCCTCTGTTTTGCTTTCTCACTCTCCACCTTCTCCTTCTCTCTCTCTCTCTCTCTCTCTCTCTCTGTCTGTTCACTATTCACTCTGGTGTTGAAGGAAATTAAATCACACAGCGATGTCGACGAGCTGGGAGAAACACCATGACGCAGGAGAATACAGGCCGGCGTGAGACGCTGAACTATAATTGGTTTGTCATCTACAACTTCTCTCTCTCTCTCCACGAGAAACAAGATACAGTCTCGGAAATAAAGTTGTTTCATCAAAGTGCATGAAGTCTGAAAACTCCAGTCTAAGCATCCTGATGGTACAAGTGCTGCTGCTGCCATCAAATCCTCACAGTCAAGGTTATGGACAATTATTGATCAGTTATTGTAGATTATTAGATTTATACGACAGTCTGGATGCACACAAATACAATTTATGATGTTAAAAAAACCTCTCAAGTTGCCAGTTTGAGCAATATAACAAATGATGAAGAAAACATTAGATGCATGCATGACGGGCATTTTAAAGCCAAGTGTGTGTGTTGTTACACAACCAGCATGTCTATCTACACAATCAAAAGTGCAGCGTGTAACTGGAGGTCGGGAACCAGATGGCCGAGGGGTTCAGGTCACTGATCCCGGATCAGCGCCGCTGCTAAAGAAAAGCTGATAAATACGGGCCTGAGCTGCAGCACTATTCATCTTCTGTCCACCTGTAACCAGAAAGACAAGAGTGGTGTGTGTGTGTGCGTGTGTGTGTGTGTGTGTGTGTGTGTGTGTGTGTGTGTGTGTGTGTGTGTATAAGCAGATAACAATCTCCCACTCAGAGCTCTGCCTGTGTCTCAGCAGAGCAGACAGGATGAGGGGGATCAGAGGGAAGACGGGCCGCTGTGTCGCCGTCCCCTTGAGATGACCTCAGAGATCAAAGCGCCGTGATGAACCACTCACCGCTGTCTGTGCTGTGGACGGACCGCGGCGCTGAGGACGGAGAGACAGCGAGGAGGAGGAGGGGAGAGAGACAGGAACAATGTGTTAATTAAATCCATCCGTTATTGAGGGTAAAAACCTCATGTGTTAATAACATCAGTCAAACTCCACACAAACTGATCAGAAATCAATAAGTGAATCAATGTAAAGAGAAAATGCCAATTTAACTGCCAATGTATGTATAAAAAATAGGTGCTTAGGACTTAGGACTAAAGCTTTTTAATTTTTGCAAACTAGTATGTCTTGACTTATTGATCGTAAAACAAAGACAATCTGACCTCTGTTCTCTGATTTTGTCCGTGAGGGAACTGATGAAGAATCAGACTGACGAGCAGAATCAATAATGGCATTGGTATTCACAAATCTTAAGCCTGAAAAAACTCTGTAGCCCTCATCAATTACAATTCAAAACCTTTGCTTTATTAGAAATATTATGTGGAATGGTTTGAAGCTGTCCAATAAGATTTAAGAGAGAAACTGGAGAACGATAAATATCTCAAGAATCCAACCGAAGAGGTCGAGTTCACAACACTGACACCACAATAAGACGTCCTGCTGTCTCCTGACACAAACACTCAGTCAGTCTTGATGACAAGAAGTTAAGTGGGGTTAATAAACATGTCACATCCTAAAAGAATGAGGACAAACAATAAACCCGGAGAGTTCACATTCAGGAGGTACAAATGTGGAATTTTATTGTTGAATTTCTCCACATTGGTGCAGTAACAATGCTCAGTATCCACTATACTTGTAGTCTTAGATGTGTAGAAGTCAAAGATACCACCCATAGCCAGGAATTATTGAGCAAAGTGTTTTTACAGTAGCTTAAACATAAGAAAATATGCCACTTGGAGGTACAAATGTGGAATTTTATTGTTGAATTTCTCCACATTGGTGCAGTAACAATGCTCAGTATCCACTATACTTGTAGTCTTAGATGTGTAGAAGTCCAATATACCACCCATAGCCAGGAATTATTGAGCAAAGTGTTTTTACAATAGCTTAAACATAAGAAAATATGCCACTTGGAGGTACAAATGTGGAATTTTATTGTTGAATTTCTCCACATTGGTGCAGTAAAAATGCTTGATATTAAGTATACTTGTAGTCTTAGATGTGTTGATGTCAAATTTACCACCCATAGCCAGGAATTATTGAGCAAAGTGTTTTTACAGTAGCTTAAACATAAGAAAATATGCCACTTGGAGGTACAAATGTGGAATTTTATTGTTGAATTTCTCCACATTGGTGCAGTAAAAATGCTTGATATTAAGTATACTTGTAGTCTTAGATGTGTTGATGTCAAATTTACCACCCATAGCCAGGAATTATTGAGCAAAGTGTTTTTACAGTAGCTTAAACATAAGAAAATATGCCACTTGGAGGTACAAATGTGGAATTTTATTGTTGAATTTCTCCACATTGGTGCAGTAAAAATGCTTGATATTAAGTATACTTGTAGTCTTAGATGTGTAGAAGTCAAAGATACCACCCATAGCGAGGAATTATTGAGCAAAGTGTTTTTACAGTAGCTTAAACATAAGAAAATATGCCACTTGGAGGTACAAATGTGGAATTTTATTGTTGAATTTCTCCACATTGGTGCAGTAACATTGCTCAGTATCCACTATACTTGTATTCTTAGATGTGTAGAAGACAAATATACCACCCATAGCCAGGAATTATTGAGCAAAGTGTTTTTACAGTAGCTTAAACATAAGAAAATATGCCACTTGGAGGTACAAATGTGGAATTTTATTGTTGAATTTCTCCACATTGGTGCAGTAACAATGCTCAGTATCCACTATACTTGTAGTCTTAGATGTGTAGAAGTCAAAGATACCACCCATAGCCAGGAATTATTGAGCAAAGTGTTTTTACAGTAGCTTAAACATAAGAAAATATGCCACTTGGAGGTACAAATTTGGAATTTTATTGTTGAATTTCTCCACATTGGTGCAGTAAAAATGCTTGATATTAAGTATACTTGTAGTCTTAGATGTGTAGAAGTCAAAGATACCACCCATAGCCAGGAATTATTGAGCAAAGTGTTTTTACAGTAGCTTAAACATAAGAAAATATGCCACTTGGAGGTACAAATGTGGAATTTTATTGTTGAATTTCTCCACATTGGTGCAGTAACAATGCTCAGTATCCACTATACTTGTAGTCTTAGATGTGTAGAAGTCAAAGATACCACCCATAGCCAGGAATTATTGAGCAAAGTGTTTTTACAGTAGCTTAAACATAAGAAAATATGCCACTTGGAGGTACAAATGTGGAATTTTATTGTTGAATTTCTCCACATTGGTGCAGTAACAATGCTCAGTATCCACTATACTTGTAGTCTTAGATGTGTAGAAGTCAAAGATACCACCCATAGCCAGGAATTATTGAGCAAAGTGTTTTTACAGTAGCTTAAACATAAGAAAATATGCCACTTGGAGGTACAAATGTGGAATTTTATTGTTGAATTTCTCCACATTGGTGCAGTAACAATGCTCAGTATCCAGTATACTTGTAGTCTTAGATGTGTAGAAGTCAAAGATACCACCCATAGCCAGGAATTATTGAGCAAAGTGTTTTTACAGTAGCTTAAACATAAGAAAATATGCCACTTGGAGGTACAAATGTGGAATTTTATTGTTGAATTTCTCCACATTGGTGCAGTAACAATGCTCAGTATCCACTATACTTGTATTCTTTGATGTGTAGAAGTCAAATATACCACCCATAGCCAGGAATTATTGAGCAAAGTGTTTTTACAGTAGCTTAAACATAAGAAAATATGCCACTTGGAGGTACAAATGTGGAATTTTATTGTTGAATTTCTCCACATTGGTGCAGTAACAATGCTCAGTATCCACTATACTTGTAGTCTTAGATGTGTAGAAGTCAAAGATACCACCCATAGCCAGGAATTATTGAGCAAAGTGTTTTTACAGTAGCTTAAACACAAGAAAATATGCCACTTGGAGGTACAAATGTGGAATTTTATTGTTGAATTTCTCCACATTGGTGCAGAAACAATGCTCAGTATCAACTATACTTGTAGTCTTAGATGTGTAGAAGTCAAAGATACCACCCATAGCCAGGAATTATTGAGCAAAGTGTTTTTACAGTAGCTTAAACATAAGAAAATATGCCACTTGGAGGTACAAATGTGGAATTCTATTGTTGAATTTCTCCACATTGGTGCAGTAACAATGCTCAGTATCCAGTATACTTGTAGTCTTAGATGTGTAGAAGTCAAAGATACCACCCATAGCCAGGAATTATTGAGCAAAGTGTTTTTACAGTAGCTTAAACATAAGAAAATATGCCACTTGGAGGTACAAATGTGGAATTTTATTGTTGAATTTCTCCACATTGGTGCAGTAACAATGCTCAGTATCCAAAAAAAGGCCAGTTGTTGTGGGACATGATGTATAAAACATCAGCTGTGTGAATATCTGCCTCACAAATCACCGTCACGACCTACACATCGTATAAAATATGGAGCAGCAGGGGACCACTCATGTTAAAAATGCATATGTTCCATTCGCCCGCTGCTTTTTGTAATTTTAATGCAATTAATCGCCGCGGCAACCAGCTCAGACAGTTTCATCAAATCCACTAACAAACATCTGTAGTGTTGAGCTCGTTCCTTGAGTGGAGCTGCTTATTCCTACACGTCTCCTCTCTTTACCCGTCTAATAAGTTATTTAAACGCATGTTTAGCTCCTCCCCGTCTCAGGCTTCAGTCCACCAGTGAGACATTTCACATCAAATCCCATGACGGAGGAAGCTCCTTCTGCTGGGGGGCTCAACATGGAGAAGTTATAACAAAGGCTGGAAGACAAGAGTCGATTAAAAGACCGGAGTCAACGTCGAGCGGGGATGATTCAAAGGCAGAGTGCAGAGTCTGTAAGTGTGTAGTTGTTTTCACAGACCTGCTGCTTGTGTGTCCTGCAATTCTGGCATCACTGACGGTAATTAGCACTGAATCCAGTTACAGCTGAGGCTGATGGGAATACTCAGAATGAGTTACAGTAGGAATACTGGGAAATGAGTGCACATGTGCATGTTAGGGCTGGGCCGATATGCTTTTGTGCCGATTCGATTCTCCAACGATTTTTTGGGTCCCGATTCGATTTAAATTGCGATTCTGATTAAACAAGTATTGCGATTCATTTCCAGTATTGCGATTTTATATTTCAATTATTGTGATTTTCTTTCCTTAAACAAGAACAGGTTGAACCAAACACTTGATAATACATCATCAAGTCATATTTACAAAAAACAATACACACATCACATCAGTTTGTGAGATTTATTTTTACAACTGTGCACCTGCCCTCACAAAAAACATTCTCATCCGCCAACATCTTACAATAAACTAAACTGCTACATTTAGCTGGTCTTTAGAAAATACATTAAATAAAAGTCAAAAAGTAACTGAAATAGTTACTGAAATCTTCAGAGCACAAATATGGGCCTTTAAATAAATACAAGTTCCAATTGAGTCAACGATTTAAAAAAAAAAAAAATTCTCATACGAAAATCGATTTTTAAAAATCGGCAGAAAAAAATCGCGATTAATATAAAAATCGATTTTTTGGCCCAGGCCTAGTGCACATGCATGGATATGTAATAACAGTCAAATGAAATGTGCTGCAAGATTCAGTAAACAGTTGAAACACTAGAATATTCCTAAACATTTGTGAACAATCTGTGAAGGTCTCCACAAAGTTTCACGGCAATCAATCGAAGAGTCACTGAGATATTTCAGTGTGAACAGAAGCAGCTTCTCCTGGAGTCGTTCTGCTACCACTGCTAAACAAAAGGACATCACATCCCGTTGTGGAATTAGCCTCTTCTATAGAACGGAGAACACACCTCTGTATTTAATAATGTGTATAAAAGCAGCAGACGGTGATCACGCAGCTCTGAACACCCTCATCATCCTCGCCTCCCTCCGTCCTCCCTCTCCGGCGCTCTCTGACCCTGATTTACCTCTTCACTCTGCGTCATACATCTTCTCCCAACAGCTCCAAATTGCTTCTCGCTCCCTCTCTTTCGTTCTCTCTTTTAAATTTAATTCCCTTCTCTCCCGCTGCGACACCCTCTCTCCTTTATTCCCATCTGACCTGCACCTAAACACTCTCTCGTTCCCTCTCCCGGCCTCTTCATCTTCGTCTCGCCCGCACACGTGCTGCATGCAATGAGGAATGGGATCAATGGGGGAGTTAATACAGGAGCGGGAAACTCCCCCACACCGCCGCTCGCCCAGCATCACAACGAGACAACCACATTCCTCCACCTCTGAAGGTGAGTATATTCACTGCCGAACCTCTGACCTTCACCGGCGACGCTCAGTCGTCACCGTTATCTTAACAAACTGAACCTTACGGGGAGAAAAGCCTCATTTCAAGCAGCAAACTTCTACAAAACACTATGAAGTGGAGTCAAATGTTATTGTGATTGATTATTTTTATGTCTCGGCCTCGAAGGTGAGAAGAATACACTCTCTGGTAAAACTGCTTATTTTCTGTCCTCCCATCTGGTGGTTAAATGTTATCTTGCATCCAAACGAATACTGCTCTCTAGCGCCTCGCGTTTTCAAACGTGCGTTGCAGCCTGTTGGAACTACGGCAGGCGGGATGTGTCAAGATTCAAGAAGCTGTGACAACAACATGTCTTCAAACAGCACTTCATCAAGTTTAGTTTCGGGTGATGAGGTACGTTATTTCAAACAGACTTCAAACTGCAGCTGACGAGCGCGTCTGGCTAAGCTCCTTCTCCGTTCCACAGTCACGCTGGCTCTGAGTGAAAACGCCTTTAGCCTTATCTGTACCACGTAGAGCTTTTTGTCCCTCTCACCAGCTCATCGTTTTTTATAGAGCGGAAGGACATGGAAGCCTCCGTATGAAAAACTTCCCATAAGGAATGAATGGGACGGGGTCAAAAAAGTCGCAAAATCATCGACGTTTTTCAAACATCTCCTGCTCTGGCAGACTTTGACCTAGAGACACCATTCAAACTTTAAAATGTAGGCACAAGTCTGATCTATTTGAGTTGTATTTGAACTTTCTTTCTACGATGTTTAGTTTTTGAACGGTGACCCTTTATTGATCATGAGTGATTTCGAAAAAATTCAGGATTTTCAATGTGTGTGTATTGCGGAATGTTCGCGCAGCACCAACTGGCAGAGTGGGGGAGCCTGAAAAAAACTCTCCGAAAATGTTTCTTTAGATGACGATCCTAGCCACAGATTTCACACTACAATAGTGATATTTTCCAAGAACGTAGCCACACTTGTCTTCTGTCTGGCAACGTGTCCACTTTATCGGGAGGATGTACGGTTTTTGAATTATCTGCGTCTAACCGACACAAACTCCAGCAACTGCCCCATAAGCCCCAATGTTAAACGGGAAGAGGATTTTGGGAGAAAAGCAGAAACTGCCCTGCTTCTCTTCACGCCCAACTTCCTGCTTCACGTCACAATGTGTGATTCTTCCCTCAGGAGGAGAAGTGAGATTGTTGGCAGAGATCATTTTACACCAATGAGGACTTATTTATGAATGAAGACGCTGATTTGAGGTAATAAATTACTTAAAACACGACACAGTGGACCTTTAATGCAGGAAGCATCTGATTGAGATTGATATGAGTGGCTTTATGATGACAACGTGGTCCAAACTGAAATCTCTCAACAACTGTCGGATGGATCGGAGGATGAAACCTGCTCAGTTTTCCTCAGTAGCTCCACCACGAGGTTTACTTTAGTTTATGACTAAATGGTCAGTAACATCTGGTTTTATTGGGTTTTCTGGGTTTTTGTTCCCGGTGTTTCCCTCCTGTGGTCCTGTGCTCTCCACATCAGCCTCGTTAGCCTCGTTCCCAGTGTTCCTCCCAGCTAATCCCCTCTTTTCTTGTTCTCCTCTTTCTTCCTTTCACCTCAGCTAAACCTCATCCCTCGTCAGTTCAGTCTTTCTCAGGTCTTCTTCTCCTGTGTCATAGCTTTTTAACTTACACTGCAGCTTTTTTAATAAAACAGCTGCCTGCTATCTCCTGCCGCGCTCTCCTGCAAACTAATGACATCCCCGTCAGCCTCAGCTGTACTTTGTGCTCGACGCTAATTAGCAAATATTACCGTCTAAATGTGCCTAAAGAGCTGCGAGCACGACTTCAGCGTTGTTTTGCGAGAAACCTGTCTGAGAAGTCGTCGTGCGTTACAGTGATCATTGTGACAGTTAATATAATCCAACGTGAAAGACACACACACACACACACACACAACCACAGACTTACAGCCGTTGAGGGAGCTGAATCCCAGATTGTTCAGCGCCTCCTTGCTGTTGCAGCGAGAACTGCGCCTGCTGCCCCATTGGTCATTGTCGTGACAACCTGACCGCGCCTTCATCTCCTCCTTCAGGATCATCCTGCCGATTCCCTGCGGAGGAAGGAACGAGGAGCAGATAGAGATGGACGAATAGATGGAACAACCCCGGATGAGACGGGAGAAAGAGATGGAGGGAGCGTCACTTTGCATCACGTCCGTTGGGTGATGGCGGATGGAAGCGTTTAATTAAGGAGCTCATTAAACATTAACAAGATACGAGCAGGAGAACGTCCTCCTTCTTACCTTGTTTATGTTCTGATTCCATCCGTCCTCCTCTCCTCCGGACGAAAACCTCCTCGTCCTGGAGACTAGAGACAGAGACGGAGATAGAAGAGGGTCTAGATGTGTCTTCTACATTTGGTGGAAGGTTTTCTGAACACTTGTGAGGGAGTTTTACCTTTCGGAGAGCCGGTATACGGATAGTAGTTGGAGTCCGGGTGATAAAGGTTGCTGTTACAGTTGGAGGTGGAGAGGCGGCGGGAGTTGACGAGGTTCTCGTTGGTCTTACTCTTAATGGTTGTTGGAGAGGCAGATATGTCTGAGGAAGAGACAAGAGAGAAACTGTGTCAAGCTTTTTCAAGCATTGTTGGGCTGATTTACATGTTTGGAATAATAAAAAGGTGCTGAGAAGGGAAAAGTTAAACCATGAGGGAAGAGTGAATGATCCTGATGTGTTTGTTTTTGGATCTTGAGATGTTCGACCAACTTTATAAGAGGCGTCGTGTCTTTTTGTGTTTGTGCATTAACTTCCAGAGAAGGGAGGGAACAGCAGGGGGGGAGACGGGGGGAGACGGGGGAGAGGAGAGGCATGAACAACAAACAAAGGAAGAGAGAACAGAAAGGAGGTCAGAGGAGAGTGATGGGATCTGATGCACCGCAACAAACGCTGACGAGGGATGAAGGGAAGGTTCTGTAGTCAGAGACGTGAGATACGTGAAGACATCAAGGAAAATGTCGTGTCTTACGAGCTGCAGCAGCAGACGGGCGTACGATCTTTGTGTTTTAGTCGACAGTGTGAAAAGAGCGAGCTGGCGACACGTAACAAAAGGTCATATTCTGACTGATGTCGAGGACGCATGAACGTGACACTTTGTCCAAAATGACACTGGACATCAGAATAAAACTGAGCGATCTGTCCCCATTTTGTGATAAATGACTTAATTTAATTAAGTTGTAAGTCATTGTTCATGTTTAAAGGCCGGCACACACCGGCTCAGACGTCGGACGTCTGAAGCGTTAGGAGAGAGTCGGACGAGTTCGGGAGCTGCTCTGTTCGGTGTGTTCAGCTGCGTCTGATCCGACTGAACATGCGAAGTCGGCCGTCTGAGGTTGGACGCCGTCGGATACTCTGATTGGTTGTTAGCTAGCTGTTCAGTGACCATTCTGATTGGCGGTGTGCCAGCGAATCAGCGCGGCGTGTGGGAGGGGCGGCGGAAGTGACGATGGTAAACAAACCACATAAACAGAGACGGCACAGAGTTACAAACAACACTTCACCGCTCGTTATTTTGGGGATAAACCAACGTATGTTTGGAAGCCATGGCTGTGTGGACCGAGGACTTTGAGGAGCAGCTGGCTGCCCTGGTGGAAGAGAGACCACCGTAATACGACATCACGCAAGTAATGCTGAGCTAACGCTGTGTGTGCTTTGTTCTGATAAGCTACGGTCCGCACTCCGTTCTGTCATTTCCTGTTTTTATGTTTTGGGTGACTGGCACGAGACTAGCGCCACCCGATGTTTAGGAGACTTATTGCATTTCACACAGGCGCAGAACGTATACGTTTCAACGCAACATTTCTACCGAACAGATCCGACGGAGTGGTCGGATAAGGAAGTCGGCCTCGGGCGCTGTGTGGGGGCCTTAAGAGCCATCCTGAACACCAAGTCTCCTGTGATTGGTCAGCTCACACATGCATGAGCCAGCACCACTCACTGTTGGCTCTCTCGTGTTTTTGGCTTCTGGTCAGCTTCACTTCTATCGTGAATACAGGCATAAATTATGTAAATGTGTGACACGCTGATGTAGTGTGATGTCACAAAGTCACGGAATTAAAGGCGGGACTACTGACGAGGTGTTCAGGAGCAGTTTGGCTTTTTAACTTTCAAGATTTTACATGCACAAGAACCTATAACACACTGAAGGAAACACTTCTCCTTTAAATCAGATATTACAGACGCAAATAAAATGTAAAATAATAAATCATGTATTTTATTTCCTGCGTCAGATCGTTTATGCAACTGGAGCTGTTAAATTATGCCCAAACCGTTCATGTGTAATCATCTGTGTGCTACATCTGCTTCAGACTCGTCCCCTCTGGTATCAAAACCAAACACCTCCTCGAGTTGCTCGTTTGTTTTTGAAGTGCAGGCGGGTTGGACTCTGACGTACATCACGGTGCTAAATATACAGTGTATATTTACCTGATTATGGTGATCGGCTCTATAAATGATTCATGCTGTAAATTTAAATTCTTCCACCGAGCCCAGATCTCAGATCGCCTGCTCAGACTGAAGGGAGAGGAGGTTCGTCAGCACTTTGTAGCTCGGCGTAAATCATCTGGAGGTGTCTGCTCTGAGGAGCTGTAACTCTGTCGGACCTGACGTCTGAGCGCTGATGGATCACCTGGACCACCGAGAGAATCTGGCGCCGCTACTCTCGGTGTTACTTCACAATCTGAATCTGTAATCTCGCCTCTGATGTGGCTGCAACCAAACGTCACAGCTGTCCTTCTCCCCGGTCTCAAAACTGAGCTGGCAGAACGTCAACGACACAGCAGCACAAACACTGAATCCTATAATGACGTTAATGTGGACCGGTCCCATCATGGATGGTACCCAGGCCCTCTCTAAAGGTCCGAAGCTGATTGTACGTGTGACAGATGTGAGACAGACCACATCTTTAGCTCAGATCTTCTCTCTGACTGATTCATTGAGTCGGACAAACAGAAGTGTGTCTCAAACATCGTGAGGAGTCGACTCACCTGGTCTCTTGTAGATGGGAGGTTTCCTGTAGATGTTGGTTTCCTCAGAGGCTGAGAGGAGAAACAAGAGGAGAACAAGTGTGAGAAGCAAAGGGGAGAGGAGGGGAGAGGAGAGGAGGAGAGGAGAGGAGGGGAGAGGAGAGGAGAGGATGATGAGGAGAGGAGAGAGGAGAGAGGAGGAGAGGAGAGGATGATGAGGAGAGGAGAGGAGGATGAGGAGAGGAGAGAGGAGAGGAGGAGAGAGGATGAGGAGAGGAGAGGAGGATGAGAGAGAGGAGAGAAGAGGATGATGAGGAGAGGAGAGGAGAGGAGAGAGGAGAGGAGAGGATGATGAGGAGAGGAGGAGAGGAGAGGAGAGGAGAGGAGAGACAAGGAGAGGAGAGGAGGACAGAGGAGAGGAGAGGAGAGGGGAGGAGAGGAGAGGAGAGGAGAGGAGAGAGGGAAGGAGAGGAGAGGAGGAGAGGATGATGAGGAGAGGATAGAGAGGAGAGGAGAGGATGATGAGGAGAGGAGAGGAGAGGAGGAGAGGAGGAGAGGAGATGAGATGAGGAGGAGAGAGGAGAGGAGAGGAGAGGAGAGGAGGAGAAGCGAGGACAGGAGAAGAGGAGAGGAGAGGAGGAGAGGAGAGGAGAGGAGAGGATTGAGAGGAGGAGAGGAGAGGATGATGAGGAGAAGAGAAGAGGAGAGAGGAGGAAGAGGAGAGGAGGAGAGGAGAGAGAAGAGGAGGAGAGGAGAGGAGAGGAGAGGAGAGAAGAGGGGGAGGAGAGAGGAGAGGAGAGGAGGAGGAGAGGAGGAGAGGAGGAGAGGTGGAGAGAGGAGAGGAGAGGAGGAGGAGAGGAGGATGAGGAGAGGAGGAGAGATCCGAGGTGAGGAGAGGAGAGGAGAGGAGGAGAAGAGGAGAGGAGATGAGAGAGAGAGGAGGAGAGAGGAGAAGAGGAGAGAGGGGAAGAGGAGACGAGAGGAGAGGAGAGTAGAGTAGAGGAGAGGAGAGGAGAGGAGAGGAGAGGAGAGGAGAGAGGAGGAGAGTAGAGGAGAGGAGAGGAGAGGAGAGGAGGAGAGGAGGGGAGATGAGGAGAGGAGGAGATGAGGAGAGGAGAGGAGAGAAAGGAGAGTGGAGAGAGGAGAGGAGAGGAGAGGAGAGGAGAGGAGAGGAGAGAGGAGAGAGGAGAGGAGAGGAGGAGGAGAGGAGAGGAGAGGAGGATGAGGTGAGGAGAGGAGAGGAGAGGAGAGGAGAGGAGAGGAGGGGAGAGAGAGGAGATGGGCGTATTCTTGATTTCCTTTCTCATCCCATCCCACTGAATTAGCTGAATACATTTACAGCCTCCTTAACCGTGAGGCTGACAGCTCGGGTAATAAAGTGTTATGGCGGAGACTCTGTCGTGCATCCAGACGACCTGACGGACGTGCAGAGAGGCTGATTAATACAGATTCACAGGCTTATTACGGGAAAGAGCGGCAGATGGCTCAGGAATAAAGACGAGGGAGGAGAGGAAGATAGAGAAACTTCCACATGACAGGCGGCTCGTCGCTCTCATTTGGTGGAGCAATCATTCGGCTTCAAGTGCTGGAAAAGCACATACTAAATTAAAAATAGTTGAAATAAAAGAGGAAAGGAAATCAAGCAAAAAATAATTCCATTACTTCCAAATACTGTAAAGAGCCTGCCAAAGTTAGAGGTTCGACTCCCAACAGGCCATCCACGCTAAATCTGTATGCACTCGAGATGCAGCAGCATCCGAGGCACTCTGGATAAAAGCATCCACCAAAAAATACATTTTCTGCTCGGCGCTGAAGAAGCTTGAAGGGAGTGCTTGTCGCAGCGCTGGCAAGGAATAACAGCCTCGGAGAAGCTCGGAGAGGGAACATGCAGCGAGAATTGGACCGAAGGCGGGAGGAGAGGAGAGGAGAGGAGGGGAACGATGGAGGGGAACCAAAAGCACAGCTTGCAAGCGAAGAGTAAAAAGGCCTTTTACAAGTGAAGGGAACAAAGACGGAGCGCAGCATTCAGGGAGGAGACGGGCGTTAACGGGATAACATGGAGGAGCTGATGGAACGATTCAATAAAATGAACTGGTTATTAGCTGTTAGATTAAAGCGCTCGTATGTTATACAAGAGCTCCAGATCAGTGAGATAAATTAGACAGAGGCTTCCCGCAGGAGGCG
>CM077795.1:2923604-3012734 GCA_039737535.1 Lagodon rhomboides
CTGGTTTTACTGATATAAAACCTCCACGGATCCAAAATTAATAATAAAAAGAGTCATAATTGAGCTTGTTTGGAGTTTAGAGGCGCCTGCCAACAGTTTAAAGACGTCTCTTTTACGATGGTGGAGCAAAATTTGAAGCAAGGTTGAGCAGTGATAGTCTGTTCCAGCCCGATCTACACAATAACAATCGTCAAGATGTAGCCGACAAACAAACAAGCAGATAAACAAGCAGATAAAGGACAAAAGAGGAAGTGAGTTAAATAAATTGGGAAGCTTTTAGAGACAGAAACAGCTACTCAGGTTTTACTCGGATGGAAATAATTCAAGTTGAATTACACGTCCAGCTGCCTTCAGTCTGATGATTCTCATTTATAAATGCCCATTTATTGATCACCCTGTTCGAGCATAAATCCTTAAGACACACACTCATTTAACCGTCATCCCAATAAAGGTTTCCTGAACTGAGCTGGTCGATGATACGAGAGACCGACGGGGGGTAAAAATAATAGTGAAGGAGGTGAACGGAGAGAAGAGAGGGAGGAAACTTCACGACAGAGCGAGAGAGGAACGAGGGAACGAACGGAGGCTGTTAGATAATAACAATCATTACAGTAAACCACTAATGTCAGGATGTTATATGCATGTGGATCCCGTAATGATGATGACAGTAATATATCCTCTCTGCACACACACACACACACACACACACACACACACACACACACACACACTGATCATTTCCCCGGGCCTCGGGGCAGCGCAGGCCGACCGAATGGACTCAGTTAGCTGATCATGACTCTAATATACAACCAGTATCAACACCATCAATCTGAGCTGCACACACACACACACACACACACACACATAAACAAGCACACACACACACACACACCCACAAACAAAATCAATACTGCAGACAGGAGCCATGCGTGGTGATTCAGTGCTCCCCCGTCCCGCCCACGCTGCTCGGCCCGGCTGCCAGCAGATGTACGGCCTCGGACTTGTGATCCTTTATCTCCTGGATGAGGAGAATCTAAAAGGTTCAATCCAAAACACAGCGCTGAGCATCCGCTCGGAGAAAATTAGCTGCCTGATCATAATTATTTAACCCATTTGTGCCCAGATTCTTTTCGGAGTTGTAAGGCAGATCATTTTATCAGTTGAGTCCCTCTGAATCATGTTATGTATTTATTTTTTCCATTTTGTACTTTGTTTTGAAGAAAATAGCATTTTTATGACTGGCAACAATTGTCGCCAGTAGTCACACAGCTTGTCACTCGGTCAAATGTCACCTAATAATAATATAGAAATAATAACAATGATATAGTAATAACAAAATATTAATATAGTCATAATAAATAATAACAAAAAGGTGGAGGGGGTAAAACAAAAGAAAATACGTAAAACTGTACATGGATATTATCATTCCAGGAAGGCAGCTAATGATCGTGGTTCAAACCTCGGTTCCTCCTGTATAAAATTCAAAACAACAAACAATTTGAACTGCCCATGAACAAAAAAATATTCATCCTAGGTAAAATGTTTGAGGGTAGGGTTACTCTAGAGACTTGAATGATTAAATAATTATAATATGTTTGCGGGGAAAATCATAAGAAATGTATGAAAATGACCTCTTTCCAGGAGGATTTGCAACCGCCATGTCTTCAGCCGGAAGGAGCAGGAAGCAGATGATGTCATGCGACAGGAAGCACTTGGAAACGATTTTTTATAAATCAAAACCTTTGTCTAAGTTGTCTACGAGCATATAAGTGGAAAAAGTTGCATGAGAACCTTTGAGATTTTTTATTGTGAGTCGAAAATGACAGTGATACACTTGTGTAGTGGGGCAAAACGGGTTAAAGCTGAGTCCGTCTTTGTGGTTTTCTCATTTAGGAGTGAAAACCTCAGCTGCTGTAGGTTCAGACGGACGTTTTCCTTTTGACATTAACTGTATGCAAAATGAGGTTAATCAGTGGACAAAAGTGGCCTCGTTATCTTGATATTCAAACGAAGGGATGAAGGCAGCCGGTGAAATCCAGAGGAGCAACACTGACATTTGTGCTTCTGTCGTTTGAAACTCTAAAGCTGTAAAGCAGCAGATATTTAAGTGGCCTCAGGTTTTTTTTTTGCCTTTTGCTGAATCATGCTGTCAGGAGAAACAGCACACACACATCGGATCAGATACGTACGATGATTCATAACTTTAACCTCCTGATGTCTGCTGTAAAGTCAGATGACGAGTTAGAAATGAGGTGTGAGGCTCAGAGAGCAGGAACGCACCTGGCTACAGTCAGTTTCTACTCAGGGGCTGGAATAATTATATTTAATGCAACATATTTTAATTTCGCCAAACACAAATATCGTCTTCGGCACCACTGATCAGTCGACCGAGGACAGAAATACAACACGGTGGAAAGTTTCAACCCACAAGAACTTTCTGCTTCTTGGATCAAACTTAAACACTGAATGAGCAGGCGTGACATTCAACATCTGCACTACCTTGATTCATCTTAATTTTCTCAATTAATCGATTAGTTGTTGGTGAAAAACTGAAGACCAAGATGACGTCTACAAATGACTTGAAGATATCTAGTTTATTTTAGACGGAGAGAAACCAGAAAATATTGACTGGAATAAACTTTTTTTCTTAAAAAGTTGATCAAACCGATTCGTCTATTATCAAAACAGTCGGGGATTAATATAATATTTGACAACTAATCGATTCAACACTGCAGCTCCGATAAAACTAAACTATACAACAACAAACACAATGTTTCCATCCATCTTTTCTTCAGAAGAGCTGCTGTTGAGATTAAACATTCATGATTAGTTCATAAAATAGTTCCTGCCCCCCCACACCTCCAACACACACACACACACACACACCCATTCTTATTCCAGACATGCACCCTGAGATTGATTGCGAGGGTGTGTGTGCACATATGTTGTGTGTGTGTGTGTGTGGTAATTGAGTGTGTCTCACGAGGGTGATTGCTCAGCCCTCCTACATGTCTGAAGTCATCAAAAGGAGTGAATGTAACCTTGGGGCAGCTCAGCACACACACACACACACACACACACACACACACACACACACACACACACACCTGAATTCATATGCAGACACTAAAATGTGCAAACATGCTTTCGAGTGGATGCATCTACAGGACGCCTGCATGCATTTACAGGCGCAGATTAAAAAGCACAGTGACGGCGACACGCAGGCTTCAGGTGCGATATGCAAATGCTGAGTTTTACTGGCGGCGTCGAGCAGCAGAGCAGCAGAATGTCAATGAGGTGAAACAGGAGGCGTCGACTCGTGTGGCGTCTGTGTGTCTTCGCCACATGTTCCGGTACGGTGGCTCTACGTTTAATCTGGACTCGGCTCAGTCAGGCCAAATTATCTGCGCTACACAAACTGTCTCTATAGTGTGAGTGTGTGTGTGTGTGTGTGTGTGTGTGTGTGTGTGTGTGTGTGTGTGTGTGTGAGCTGTTTGAATTTCCTTTTCTATTCCAGCTTTATCGGACTGGAACATGTGGAGCTGTTTACATTCGCAGGGCTCCTCTTTTCATTACGACCGTATCTCCTCCGGTATGTTCATGTTCATGTGCTGATGATTTGCATTAACGTCATGTTTTCATGGAGATGCTGTTCACGTTTGTCCGACATATCAGACATGTAGATATCGTATTCACAGCCGACATCTATAACTTGTTCAGTCCTGCGATATTAAAAGGACTCTGTTGTTTTAGAGAAGGAATTCAAACTCAGAATTATAATACAAACTCGTAAATATCTATTTTTTCCATGAATTAATAAACAAGCTGTTCTCAGAGGAAAATAAGGTCCCAGAACACTGTTGGCAGCTGGAAAGGTGGCAGGGTCCGCCACATACAAACAGAGTAAAACTGCATGAAACTGTGTCGTCAGTTTGTTTATTCACTTTATTCAGTTTCCTCCCCAAAACTGCACAGTGCTTGGTAGTAGTTTAAAGCCTTGGAACGTTGCCTCCAGTGAGGCCTCACTCTATGCCAAATTGCATTGTGGGTAATGTAGGCACCAGGCTGTGAAACTAAAGAAGAATGCATGGAATAAAAATGTTCCATCTCTAGTTCTGCTGTATCGATTTTGATGTAGTGTACAGTGTTATAGGTCAGCGGACTGCTTTTCAAAACCCGGTGCCTACATTACCCACAATCCTGTGAATATTCTCATTCATCCAGGTCATAGTTATCTCAAGGAAACTGAATCGAAAGCAACTGGATTTGGTTTTTGTCTTTGAAGACGTTTCACCTCTCATCCAAGAGGCTTCATCAGTTCCTGCTCGCTTGACTAGGCTGAGACTAGTCCAACGACTACGTTGGACTAGTCTCAGACAAAAAACAAATCCAGTTGCTTTCGATTCAATTTCCTTGAGATTACCCACAATGCAACCTGGTGGCAATTTATAAGGTTTAAAGATGACATGCTGCTGCCTCTGGAGCCACAAAAGGCTGCTCTCTCTTCTCGTCTCTGTCTCAGAGCCTGTTGAACCGACTCTGGATGTGGGTTTACCAACAGCAAGGACAAATCCTGCATATTGTACCTTTAAGGAATGATTGAGATGAAGGCTGCAGAGAGATGATGCTCACTGACTCCAGGGTTAAGACTAGACGTGTATCTGACCATCAAACTACACGAGGGTCCATATAAATCTAATGGTTGACATTAGGGTGCATCTCAACCTGGACACGAGTTGTTTATGAGAGGAATCTGTGGGACATTTGCTCGGTTAATTAAGAAAATATTAAGCAGATCAGCACAGGGTCGAGAGGGTTTTCCAGTGAATCAGTGACTGAGCACACACTCGCTTTAATTGCAATAATTTCATTTGTAAAATGAAAGTTCCTCAGTGATTCGATTTCAGACCTCTGCTGAAGTCTGTTTCATTCAGATTAATTCTGTCAGAGTAACGGACACAGCAGAGGCGAAGGTGGAGAGGTAATTGACTCCAAGCCCCCTTTTGTGTGTATCAAGAAAACATCGGCTGGGGGAAGGTGTGTGTGTGTGTGTGTGTGTGTGTGTGTCTCTACAAACGCTGAGTGTTACATGTGAGATCAATAACCTCTATAACGGCGCTTTGTTAAAAGCAGTCATTTATCAGGTGACCGAATCCTTCTGCTCTCTAAGTTCGCCTTCTCTCACACACACACACACACACACACACACACACACACACACACACCACACACACACACACACACACACAGCTGCAGAGATATTGGGCCATCTGGATACTCGCAGCTAATTCAATAGATGCTACAAGTCTATTTTTATGCCTGTTTACTGTACGAATGCAGAAGCAGCTCCGGATGAACCGTTCACACTTCATCCCTCTGTCCTCACCTGTAAGGTACATTTCCTCTCCTTCCAGGAACATCATGTGACAGCGGGCGCACCTGGCACAGGTGGGGTGGTAGCGCTTCCCTCCAGCCTGGTGAGGAGAAGAAATGAAATTCAGGAAATGAAATGAAAAGAAAGGAAAGTTAAAGAGACGGGAAGGAAAAGATAAAATTAACAAGGTAGAGAGAAGCAAAAGCAGATAATACAAGTGAGGAAATGAGAACAGAGTGGTGATAAGAACCAGAGAGGAACAATGAGGAATGACGGATGGCGAGCGGCTCGATAAGAAAACAGAACGGGGCTGAAGAGGGACGAGGAGACGGGAGGCTGCATCGTCATCAGTCAACACTTCAGCCGTTTAAAGACGGACAGCTGCGGGTTTCTTTTGCAGCTTTTTATCGGCCGACACACACACACACATGCACACACTCACAAAGTCACACACGTCCTCCCTCTTGTTGCCATCTGTCAGCACACACACATATTCACACTCAGGAGAGATGCACTCACCTCCAGTACTCGGCCGCTGATGTACCTGTTGCAGGTGTCACACTTGATCCCAAACTGCGTGTGGTAGTCCGTCTCGCAGTAAGGCGTCCCGTCCCTGCAGAGGACAGAACAACACGCTCTCGCTTTGAGTTAATCTCAAGGCTCTGTGCAACTGTTCCACTATCATTTATCCTGTTTTTAGAAGATTCGTCATTGTGGCTTCCAAGTATGAACATTAAATAAACACTGTCGGTGTCTTCTGGTTGATTAAAGACTTGTTCGGCACATGGAAATGTAATTTATATACAGAGTACAGCTGGTGGGAAAATCCTACTTGTCCACGGCTTGCCAGAATAAGAGAATAAGAGTAGCTTCACATCTTAAAGGGACAGTTCACCTTAAAATGCATATTTCTCCTTGGCTGTAGAGTCGAGATGTCTGCCTCTTCTCGAATATAATGGAAGTAAATGGAACTTTTAGGGCTCAAAGCATCAAAACCAACTCAACATCAGTGTCTTTTTTTTAGACATCGGGACCTGGTTACTCAAGATCATCCAACGACTTCGTTGTGAGCAGTTTCATGTCAGAACGATTGTGTTTCTACCTAATTACACCCACTAATCGTTAGTGTTGGGTCCTGAACACCAGATTTTTATACTTGAGAGCACATCTTCAGAGTGTAGAAAGGAAGAGTCAGGGGAACACTCGCTGCAATATTAAAAAAGAAAAATACAAAGCCGATCAGGGCAACAACACATCTAACCTGAAGAAACACCTGGTTAAACACAAAGTGTAAGAGCTGAAGCGTTTACAGTGATTGACAGCGCTCACAGCTGATGTTAGCACGCCTGCAGCCAGCCACGTCCTCATTGGGCAGACTGTCCTCCTCCGCCAAACGACCACAGTTGTCGTATGGCACGCACCCGAATTACGACTCAGTGTTACGTTTAGCAGCCAGCCAGCGACCTCTAGCGGCAACTGCAGCCCACACAATCCGCGCCTCCGGTCTTAGCTTCCTTACATGCTGAATCCACTTTTTGTTTTACGACCGTTAATATGTCACTTTATTAAGTTTTAAAAACATTTCAGATGATAAAGTAACAACGTAGATCCCATACATGTGGCCAATTTGTCCAAATATAGCCTATTTAAAAATTTGCTTCCGACGTTGCGATACAACTCTCAAGCTAGCGACGGTACGAAGTAAAGTTATTTTCGGTTCTTTACAAAACAAAAGCTTAGAGACAGTGACAATGTGACAATGCTTTTGTTTTGAAGACAGGATATGAAAATCTCTACTTCTAGCTAACCATTATTAAACCTTTGAAATGACCTTTGACCTTAATGACCAATGAAAATACGATGCACCGAGTGGGCGTGTTCCTGCCATATCGCTCAACATCGTGGCTCTGGTAAGTCGCTTACTTTGTGTATTTTTTTAATTTGTTTATTATCTTCCTTTTTAACAAATAGCCACGTTTATCGGCAATTAATACTGTATGTACCTTACTTTGTTCAATTTACACTTAGTTACGCTCTAGTCAGTCACTCATGCTTCTGAAAGTATGCGATTTTACCTGAAACCTGCGGGTGTTCGCAAACAGTTAAACGCTCCATGGGGTCGTATTCAAGTGCATGGACCAACGACAAAAGTGGGCGTATGAGTTGGAGGACTTGTTGAAGTGACACATCGACACCTCCATGGACATCTTCAGGTGATTCATTAGCGAGTTGTAGACAGCATTTGCTGGAGATAAGTGAGCTTTTCCTGCTGTCTTGGTTGATGTTATCCTAGCCTTTTGCTGCCATTAGCCCAAACTAATGGAGGAAAAATATGTGTTTTGATTTTGGGGTGAACTGTCCCTTTAACACACGTTGTTCACAGAGCTACAGCTTCAGATATGAGCATCAGAGACGTCTTTGTTTCTGCACTCAAACGGGACAGAGTCACCTACTTGCTGATGTACTCTCCGGTGAGCGTGCAGCCACACGTCCGACACTTGAAGCAGCTGACGTGCCACTGTCGCTCCAGCGCCAGCAGAGACTGGCCCTGTTTGATCTCCTCGCCACAGCCGGCGCAGTCTGGAGGAGACGGGAGGAGAAACAGGACACATTCATCATCATCCCTCCTCCTCCTCCTCCTCGCTCAGCGTCGTGATCGTCACACTGTCCTTGCCAGATGGAGCCACCAGAACCAGGTTACAGGACTACCTGGAGCAGCAGGCCACCTCCTGTGTGTGTGTGTGTGTGTGTGTGTGTGTGTGTGTGTGTGTGTGGGTGTATGGCTGCAGGGAACGAGGCCATGTTTTGCAGCATTCAGCAGGTGGACAGCACGAGTCTCCTGGTGTTTTTAGATTCACCTGGAGGTCCGACGTGCCGGATGAGTCACAGAGATTGAGATGGTCCATTTTAATTAAATGTCAGTGGGGCTAAAGATCTCGGCCACACATGATCCCTGCAGGCGTGTTTAGCTAAAGGGATAACGCCGGTCACACGCTTTATTATTCTTACTGTCAATAAATCGCATGAAATACTTTTTTCAGCTGTTACAGAAGGAAAATGTTACCTTAACTCGCTCATTTGGTGCTAAAATGATGCTTATTCCAGGTAAATGTACACAAATAGTTCACATTTCAGAATAATAATGCAATAATAACATTTTGATTTCTGGCAGGAAGTTATCAAATATAACAAACTCACTTCATGCATTATTAAGTGCACGGCTCATCGTGTATTACTATGGTGTTTGTGCATTTAAGTGTGTGTGTGTATGTGTGTGTGTGTGTGTGTGTGTGTGTGTGTGTGTGTGTGTGTGTGTTCCTTACAGCTCGGCCCGTGGACCTTGACGGGCTTGTCGCTGCTCAGAGAGTGTGAGCACTGCTGACACACACACTTCTTCCCGCAGAAGGTCACCCTGTCTCCGATCGGGAACGGGCTCCTGAGAACACACACACACGCACACACACACACACACACACACACACACACACACACACACACACACACACACACACAGAAACATTTCAGTAAAGCTACGCAGATATCGCTCTGTAGAAACTCTAGTTCACCCAAATCACAACAAACATGTACATCACTTCTCACCCCGACCAGTTAAGTTTCAGGATCCATCTGTGCAGATAGTTTCTGATTTGTTTGCAGAAGTTTTGACAATTGCAATTATATTTATACAGCTACTCTCAGATAATGGATGTCAGTGGCATAGCATCTGTTTTTTTACAGCACTGAAAACTAAGGAAAGGAAAGGAAAGGAAAGGAATTAGTAGGATAAGAACAGGAAAGGATAGGAAAGGAGAGGAGAGGAGAGGAGAGGAGAGGAGAGGAAGGGAAAGAGAAGGAAAGGAAAGGAGAGGAGAGAAGACGAAAGGAAAGGAAAGGAAAGAAGAGGAAAGGAAAGGAGAGGAGAAGAGAGGAGAGGGAGGAAAGGAAACGAAAGGAAAGGAGAGGAGAGGAGGGGAGAGGAAAGAAGAGGAAAGGAAAGGAGAGGAGAGGAGAGGAGAGGAAGGGAAAGAGAAGGAAAGGAAAGGAGAGGAGAGAAGAGGAAAGGAAAGGAAAGGAAGAGGAAAGGAAAGGAAAAGAAAAGAAAGGAAATGAAAGGAAAGAAGAGTAAAGGAAAGAGAAGGAAAGGAAAGGAAAGGAAAGGAGAGGAGAGGAGAGGAAGGGAAAGAGAAGGAAAGGAAAGGAGAGGAGAGAGAGAGGAAAGGAAAGGAAAGAAGAGGAAAGGAAAGGAAAAGAAAAGAAAGGAAATGAAAGGAAAGAAGAGGAAAGGAAAGAGAAGGAAAGGAGGAAAGGAAAGGAAAGGAGAGGAAAGGAGAGGAAAGGAAATGAAAGGAGAGGAAGAGGAGAGGAAAGGAAAGTAGAGGAGAGGAGAGAGGAAAGGAAAGGAAAGGAGACGAAAGGAAAGGAAAGGAAAGGAAGGAGAGAAGAGGAAAGGAGAATGAAAGTAGAGGAGAGGAAATGAAAGAGAAAGGAAAGGAAAGGAGAAGTGAGAAAGAAAGGAAGGGAAAGAAAGGAAAGGAGAGGAAAGGAAAGGAAAGTAGAGGAGAGGAGAGGAAATGAAAGAAAAGGAAAGGAAAGGAAAGGAAAGGAGAGGAGAGGAAAATTGGACATACAGTACAGTGCTATAAATGTGTTTTGGCCGGAGGGTTCAGCTTCGTGAGGGCAAAGTTGAGCTTCTGTGATGTTTTGGTTAAAGCATTTTTTGTTGTGTATTCAGATCACAGCAGAGATTTGTGCTGTAACTCACTGGCTCTTTTACAGTCGCCTCAGAAACACAGGAAGCTACAAACACAGTCCAACATTTCTTGTGAGATTCTTGTATTTCATGAGCTCGGTAAGTATTTTGTGACGGTTCTAGTGTTTATATTCTGTCAGTAAAGGACCTGAAGAGTGATGTCAGGTCTCCATCCTTCTGCTGACAAACCTCTCTGCTGAGATACAGCAGCTGTGTGCAAATAAATAGATTTTGCTGGAGCTGGACAACACGGAAAAATAGACTTAATGAAGGAGATAACACTACATGTCAAATTGTCTATTTGATATCAGTTCATTATTTTTAGAGTTTTAGACTCTAAAGGAAGGAAAGGAAAGGAAAGGAGAAGGAAAGGAAAGGAGAGGAGAAGGAGAGGAGAGGAAAGGAAAGGAAAGGAAAGGAAAGGAAAGGAAAGGAAAGGAAAGGAAAGGAGAGGAAAGGAAAGGAAAGGAAAGGAAAGGAGAGGAAAGGAAAGGAAAGGAAAGGAGAGGAAAGGAGAAAGGAATGGAAAGGAAATGGAGAGGAAAGGAAAGGAAAGGGAAAGGAAAGGAACAGGAATGGAAAGGAAGAAGGAAAGGAGAGGAGAGGAGAGGAGAGGAAAGGAACGGAAAGGAAAAGGAACAGGAATGGAAAGGAAAGGAAAGGAAAGGAGAGGAAATGGAGAGGAAAGGAAAGGAAAGGAGAAGGAGAGTAAAGGAAAGGAGAGGAATGGAGAGGAGAGGAAAGGAGAGGAGAGGAAAGGAAAGGAAAGGAAAGGAAAGGAAAGGAAAGGAGAAAGGAAAGGAAAGGAAAGGAGAGGAAAGGAAAGGAAAGGAAAGGAAAGGAAAGGAGAGGAAAGGAAAGGAAAGGAGAGGAAAGGAAAGGAAAGGAAAGGAAAGGAGAGGAGAGGAAAGGAAAGGAATGGAGAGGAGAGGAGAGGAGAGGAGAGGAAAGGAAAGGAAAGGAAAGGAAAGGAAAGGAAAGGAAAGGAAAGGAAAGGAGAGGAAAATTGGACATACAGTACAGTGCTATAAATGTGTTTTGGCCGGAGGGTTCAGGTTTGGTTAAAGTATTTTTTTGTGTATTCAGATCCCAGCATGTCAGATTGTCTGTTTGATATCAGTTCATTATAACTAGACGCACAATACGTTTCTTTCTGTCTGGTTATTGTTTTAGACTCTTTGCCACATTCAGAGCGGTCGCTGTGGGAGTTCGGTCGATGCTGTGACAAAAAGTCTTTTCAGAGGCCGCGATATGCTGACAGAGCAACTTTCAAATTGAACAAGCTTCATTCGTAATCTCAGTACAGTCTGTTATTATTCACACACACACACACACACACACACACACAAACTCTCTCACCATAAGCAAACCACAAGCTAATGATCCGTCTTTGCATCTAACACTCTGAATGACAGTCAGTTAGCCTTTTAAATATTTACCGCGCTGCTCGCCGGTCACACTTCATTTACAGTCCGTTTCATCACATTCACTCCGGAGCCGAGTGAACTGAGCTGAAGCCAAAACTAGATTTACATAATACATGATAAATAAGAGACAGACCAGCCAACTACAGCAGACACTGAGCGTATCAGATATTATAAAAAGGATCCTATGGCACCCCTCACTTCATAAATATATATTTATATAGCCTGTGAAAGTTGTATAATGTCTTTTTTAAAGTCTGAGTAAATGATGTCATCAGGAATATGTCAGTTTTGGCTTGAGATTTCAATGCACTGATTGTGATCTGACCGCTCTTATCTGACGTCGGCCTACTTGTCATGTTGTTTTGTACAAACTAGTCCCGGCTGTTGTAAATTAAGACGCTCACCTGCTGTTATGACATAAAGTCTCGTGTGAAAAGATCCTAAACCTGCTGCTGACCAAGAAAACAGATAACATGAAGAGAAAACTGGACAATTAAAGCAACACTAATGCCGTTTTTCCACCGACAGTACCAGCTCGCCTCGCCTCGACTTAGCTCACCTTTTTTGCGTTCCCATTACTGAAATCTGGTACCTGGTACCTGCTAAAGTGGAGCTTTTCTAGTATCACCTCCGTATACGTTCCAACCGAGCTGAGCTGATACTTCTGTGTGACGTAAGCTGGCAGCCGGCCACTGATTGGACAGAGAGCGACGCCACTTGACGACTCATGACGAGCGCGACGTCCGAGCCTGACACCCGCTACCTTTAAAAACTAGCATCTGCGTTCAGTCAACACAGCGATTACATGGAAGGAACAACGCGCAGGAACACGGCGTGGACCGTGGCAGAGGTGGAGACGCTCCTGAGTGTTGTCGCTGAAGACGCATCCAGAACGAGCTCGATGCTGCGACAGGAAATGAAAAGGTGGACGTGTTTTGCGTCGCCCACAGCTAGCCCTGTTTATGTGTCGCGTGGATAAGTACGTCACTGATGACGACCCGCCCACGTCTGATGACGACCCGCCCACGTCGATGACGACCCGCCCACGTCTGATGACGACCCGCCGATGTTGATGATGACCCGCCCACGTTGATGACGACCCGCCCCACGTTGATGACGACCCGCCGATGTTGATGATGACCCGCCCACGTTGATGACGACCCGCCGATGTTGATGACGACCCGTTGACGTTGATGACGACCCGCCCACGTTGATGACGACCCGCCGATGTTGATGATGACCCGCCCACGTTGATGACGACCCGCCCACGTTGATGACGACCCGCCGATGTTGATGATGACCCGCCCACGTTGATGACGACCCGCCCACGTTGATGACGACCCGCCGATGTTGATGACGACCCGCCCACATTGATGACGACCCGCCGATGTTGATGAAGACCCGCCCACGTTGAAGACGACCCGCCCACGTTGAAGAGATACTAATTCTAGATGGAAACGCAACGCGTCTGAAACCAAACCAAGTAGAGCCACGCTGAGCCGAGGCGAGCTGGTACTGTCGGTGGAAAAACGGCATACGTAACGTAGGCTCTTAATGACAAACCCAGAAAAACCTCGATTTATTGCTTTTAATTAGCTCCAACAGTTTGGCTGTAAACATAAATTCCTCGGTAGTTTCATTAAGGACCTGGTGAGTGAAAACAAACAGAGACGCTGGAGGTTAACGACCCGCAGAACTAATACCATATGTCACTGCATTTTAATTGTAAAGGGCCACCTGTGGTGTGCAGGAAGCTGTGAACAGGAACTGTAAAGTCGTTATGACCACAGTGTGAGGACGCAACAGGTCGAGCTGCAAACAGTGGTATTAAAAATCTGAATTGGACGACGCCTGCTGTTAGTGAGGACAATAACACCCACGCATCTTTAAAAATATACTGTATCTTTTTTAATGAAACATGAGCATCCCGTCTGAACCGTCTCACCTGCAGATGCTGCAGACGAAGCAGTGCGGGTGGTACGTCCTCCCCAGGGCCGACACCACCTCCCCGGTGATGTACTGGTCGCAGCTGTCGCACTGGGTCCCGTGGAGCCGCTGGTAGTCCTCCGTGCAGATGTACTCGCCGGCGTGGTGGAAGAAACCCGAGTGCACCAGATCACAGCCGCACACTGCACAGACGGAGAGGAAACACTGAATCAGACAAAACTGTAGAGACAGATGAGTGGAGAAAAGATGTGGATCAACTGAACACCTATGGGAGCATGAGAAGAGTTCAACAGTCTTGCATCGCCAGACCTATTTTCACCACGCTACGTTTGTTTTCGTCCCCATCCACTTCAGTTTTTTGCAACGCTGTTCGGCTGTGAAGCTCCATTTTTGGATGAACTGCTCCTTTAAATTCTCAGCGATCTGTAGTGTGAATGCAAACATCTGAATATTTCATGAGTCCGTAATTAAACCAACACATGTGATCAGTATGTTTTATATTCTGCAATCTGTTGCTGCAGTTTAGTTGAGTGTGGCGAGATAACATTACATATAGTCAGTATATTAGTGTGTGTGTGTGTGTGTGTGTGTGTGTGTGTGTGTGTGTGTGTGTGTGTGTGGTGGGGGGTTTGTGGTTGTTGAGAGTCCAATCTGTTGTCCTTTTCTGACCTCTAAAGGGTTAATACGCTAATCTGGTTTCGGGAATTACACCCGTAATCATCTAATCTGCCTTTTTACAGTTTGTGTGTGTGTGTGTGTGTGTGTGTGTGTGTGTGTG
Source organism: Lagodon rhomboides (assembly GCA_039737535.1). Lineage (NCBI taxonomy): Eukaryota > Metazoa > Chordata > Actinopteri > Spariformes > Sparidae > Lagodon > Lagodon rhomboides. Next base: position 2,937,881 of record CM077795.1, read on the forward strand.
TGTGTGTGTGTGTGTGTGTGTGTGAGACAATACAGGATGTGTCCAGTTATATATCACAGCATCATGTTAACACACAATAAACACTCTCATGTATCTGTGGAGGCGGTGTGGTGTGATGGATGCATGTCCAGGCAAAGAGACCCGCGAGTACACACACACACACACACACACACACACACACACACACACACACGCTGGGTTTACTCTACACACTGACAGCATGATGTATGGCTTTTATTTAGCAAATGCAAAGTCCTTCAGCCAAATGATTGCTTCTGGTCCAGCTGTGCGGAGGCCGAGGAGCTTCTCTGCTGAGCTGGTCGGTCCGACGGTTAAAAAGCAGCTGAGCGGTGATTCGCTCCGGCGAGCAACTCTCACCTCCCGTCTGCAACGCTTTACTGACTCTATCTCGACATGAGCCATTCGGAGGCCACAACACAAGTTAAAACGTATCTGTCACTGTGATATGAGCTGTGCTGTGCAGCCGGTGGAGGTATAAACTGCAGATACGACCTGGATGTTACTGTAAGTCAGACGTCTGAAAGGCAGCCAGCGGATCAGGATATCTGACAGTGAATTGAATGTCTGCTCTCTAATTAAGCTAATGGCTCTAAACCCGGTGGAGTGAATGGATCTGAGCTGATCCGAGCCAATGTGTTAAGTGGCTCAGACGGAGAGGGAGAGAAGGCAGAGCCGGTCTGAGGACGTAAAGACAGTAAAGCAACGTTTAACTGAGCTGTATTCCTTCTCACAGATCTCCAGATGCAACAAACACATGAATCACTTGATTTACATTGAGAGAAAAAGGCTTTAAAAGGCTTCCATTAAACCTAAAGACCATAAAATCCTCATCCAGGTAACTTTCTATTCCCTTTTAAAGTGATAATCTTGTGATATTGTGTAGATATTAACACGCTCGTACTGTTTACAGCCTGCAATAACATTACATCCTCTAAAATGCTGCTGTTGCCAAGAGCCACATGATTAAACAGCACAGGAAGATTACTGCAGAGTTTACAGCACCTTTGACAACGAGGCAATTCAGAGTACTTATCTTTAGACAGAAAGGCATAAAGAGAAAAACATAAAAGACGTGTTTGGAGAGATACGAGCGTAGACTTCGACTCTGGAGGCAGGAAGCCGACCAGCTGAGAGGTCTGGACGCTTCATAACGGAGCAGCAGATCAAGAGGTGTGTGTTCAGTGCTTCATTAAAGTCAGGGTAAAGATCTGACACCTGCAGGGATCTGATCCTCTGCCTGACTGACTCTTCAGAGACCTTTGAAGACGGCGTCAAAGTATCTGAGCACACGGACGTGTTTTTAAATCCACAGTCGTAGTTTTGTTTTTGCTGGATTCCTCCAGAGAATCATAAACGAGGACGGACCTCCTACACAATCCTGCCTGTGTTCACGCTGTAGTTTCTGACCTGCACGACACCGATCAGAATATAAAAAACAAACACACTGTGTGGAAGTCATTCAGCGCTCGAAACAGCCTTCAGTGAAACCTTGAAACAAAATGAAAAAAGAAAATGTGACAGCTTCAAAAGCCCTTTCAGCCCAACGAGCAGCTAATCAATGAGGAGAATATTTCAGCACTTCTGATGGCTGCGACGCCATGAATATGCAGCGAATAACTGATGTGACACAGCAGCTAAACACCGACTGCATCAATGAATGTCAGCTTATTCAACAGTCAGTGAGGTGAATATTGGCGTCCCTGTTTTTTATACGAGTTAGAGCCGCCACACACCGGCTCCGACGTCGGACGTCTGAAGCGTTCGGAGAGAGTCGGACGAGTTTGGGAGCTGCTCTGTTCGGTGTGTTCAGCTGTGTCTGAGCCGACTGAACATGCGAAGTCGGCCGTCTGAGGTAGGACGCCGTCGGATACTCTGATTGGTTGTTAGCTAGCTGTTCAGTGACCATTCTGATTGGCGGTGTGCCAGCGAATCAGCGCGGCGTGTGGGAGGGGCGGCGGAAGTGACGATGGTAAACAAACCACATAAACAGAGACGGCACAGAGTTACAAACAACACTTCACCGTTCGTTATTTTGGGGATAAACCAACGTATGTTTGGAAGCCATGGCTGTGTGGACCGAGGACTTTGAGGAGCAGCTGGCTGCCCTGGTGGAAGAGAGACCACCGTAATACGACATCACGCAAGTAATGCTGAGCTAACACTGTGTGTGCTTTGTTCTGATAAGCTACGGTCCGCACTCCGTTCTGTCATTTCCTGTTTTCATGCTTTGGGTGACTGGCACGAGACTAGCGCCACCCGATGTTTAGGAGACTTATTACAGAATGTATACGCTGCTGTGTAGCCGGGGCGGTGTGTTTCAATGCAGACTTTTCTGCCAAACGGATCCGACGGAGCGGTCGGAGAAGGAAGTCGGATAAGGAAGACGTCGGACCCGGTGTGTGTGGGCCTTTACACTGAAGATGCTGAAGTGAATTTATTCATACAGGAAAGAAAAACTAGGACACGGTTCTCAAACAGCAGAAACTCTACAGTGTTGTTGTTCCCGCGTCTCCTCTGGCTCTGATGTGATATTCTTCTCATGGCAAAGCTTTAAAATGCCAGCCTGACCTTTCTCCGTCCGCCTGAGACTGCAGCTGCTCGCAGTAGAGGAGTAACAGCGAACACACTGACACACTCGTCTATATGTGCTGAACACACACACGTGTACGTGACGTCTATTTGTTGTTCAGTAAACAGTCCAACAGGTCGACTCAAAGCCACTGACTGAGGATGAATGTGAGGAGGAAGGATTCACTAAAGATGGAGATGTACAGCAGATATACTCTCTGTCCGTCTCATCTGTTCTCACCCTGCTGACAGCATTCACACGTTCATCACCGTCTAAACTGAAAGCTATTAAGATGTTGGAGGACAGCAGGAAGGAGCGGGAGCTGTCGAGGCTCGGCCTCTCCGGAGGGACCGCTGGTATATTTGGATTTCAGACCGCAGGCCGTTTTCAAAAAGCCGTCCTCCCAGAACAAGATCCATGTTTGGACACTCACGCTGAGCTTGTAGCTTGTTGTTCTCGTCCCTGCAGAGTCGTCATGGTGTGTTTTATAAGGCTAATCTTATTAGCCGTGCTAACTGCATCGCTCCGGGGACGACAACAGTCCACCACTTTTACTCAGAGTTTACCTTTGTGGTTTTAAATGAAATGTCTCAACAACTATTGGACGGAAAATACATTTCATGCAGACGTTCTTGTTCCTCTCGGGAAAATTGTAATAACCGTGTTGGTCCTCTGACTTTTCATGTAGCACATCGGGTCATGATTTAAAAGTGTCCTAAAAGCTTTTACTCATAACCTCATGACCAGAACCAAACAGAATCTGATGACTCCCGCATCTTTTCTCCTTGGCTTTTAACACTACGTGAGCTGTTGACTCTTTTATTTTTGATTTTATTATTTTATTATTTTGTTTTTATTGATTTTTATTGTTTGTCCTACTGTGTGGCTGCTATTTTGACTCATGTGTTGTCTTTTAAATTATTTTATTTTATTTTATTTTATTGCTACTCCTGTGTAAACCTTTTATTTATTATGTCCTATTTATCCTGTAAAGCACTTTGGTCCTTTGTGGTTATTTAAAGTGCTCAACAAATAAAGTTGGATTGGACTTAATTTGTTTTTTTTGTTGTTTTTACAGTTTTCAGTGGTGATCCAGAATGAAAATCTACTGAATCCAGCTGAATGTTTCTTTGACAGACAATGTTCTGAGTTTTACAAGCAGCAACTAAATAAAGATGGTAGACATTATTCCTGATGAACACAAGCATATCAGCATTTCTGATATGATGAAGAAGTAGCCTAAGCAGTAGCTGAACAAGAATAAGAAGTATATTATTTAGAAGTCGAAGAAGAGGAGAGGAAGGACAGAGGAGGAGAAGGAGAGAAGAGGATGGAGAAGAAGAAGAAGAAGAAGAAGAAGAAGAAGAAGAAGAAGAAGAGGAAGGAGAAGAAGAAGAAGAAGGAGAAGAGGAAGAAGAAGAAGAAGAAGAAGAAGAAGAAGAAGAAGAAGAAGAAGGAGAAGGAGAAGAGGAAGAAGAAGAGGAGAAGAAGAAGAAGAAGAACAACAAGCAACAAGAACAAGAAGCAGAGAACAAGAAGAAGAAGAAGAAGAAGAGAAGAGGAAGAAGAAGAAGAAGAAGAAGAAGAAGAAGAACAAGAAGAAGAAGAAGAAGAAGAAGAAGAAGAAGAAGAAGAAGAAGAAGAAGAAGAAGAAGAAGAAGCATATATTAACCCTCAAGGGGAAATTCAATGTTTGTGAGCATGTTAGCATCCTGACATTAGCATCACGTCGCTTCACAGAGCTGCTTGCGTTGCTTTAGTCTCTGCTTTGTCTTCATCAGATCGACTTTAACCTACTTCAGGTCTCCGTACTGAAACTTTGCTCCTAATGAGGACGAACAACGAGCAAAGCTCAGCAGATGTCATGCTGAGGTTTCTTCTTGTAGACACAAAGGAAATAGAAACTGAAAATGTCATGGGTTGTTATTTTTATTCCCGAGTGCACAGCTGCAGAAAGTCATGTTTTCCATCATGTTCAGATCCGACAGTCTCTGTACGATGAGCATGAAGCTGCAGTTCAGAGAGAAATCCCTCTGAAAACCATCCGACCTGTCAGGATTTACATTCAGAGAGCGCCTGAGCCTAATTTCATTTAGCTAAAGGTTTCATTTTGCAGATTTACAGTGTAATTATAACGGAGGCAGGAAATGCCAACTCTTGAAATCTAAACGAGTTTGAGCCGGCCTGCTATCGTCCATTATTCCTCCCTGTCGCATGACATTTTAGTCTTTCGGGGACAGTCGGGACAAATCTTCCGCTGCAGCTTGAACCTGCTGACGGAGGCTTAATTTTCAAACACTTGTCAGTGGCTTCCATGCCAGACGAGAGCGACCTTATCTGACCCCTACGTGACCTCACCTGTTGTCTCGACCTCTGAAGCTTTTCTATATTTAGTCTGTGTTCTGCTGAGTCAGCACCGGACAGCAGCAGAACCCTCCTGAACACAGCAATTTAGTTAATCTACCTCTTTCTATGACACTGTTCTTATTTGTAACGTAATAAAAACAGAACTGACACCGAGAGATTTAAGTGAATTCAACCGCCGCTGGAGATCGTTTCTGCTGGACGGACGATCCAACGGCAGAGAGAGAGAAACAGCATTTTTATGACGGTCTAGAACCGTGTGGAGAGGCCTCAGATGTCTCAGACGTCCTGCAGCTGTCTGTCACTGGTGACCACGGGAATCCAAGTCTGAGCAGAGACCACCAGACAGAAAGAATCTAAAGGGAAATAATTCCGGTCCCGATCACACAAGATAATGAAATTAAAGAACAGTAACTGCTCGTTTGTTAGTATGAATCTACTGAGAAACAATCCAGAAACAACAAAGACACAACAGCAGTGTGATCCTGGCAAGGTTATATTCAGGAAGCCAAACGACAACAAAGTCAAGCAAACGAGCAGCAACACGTCAGTCAAACCCGAAATACAGAGCAGCCTCTCAAACATACAACAATGTGCAGTTTGTGTCGGCTTTCAAAGAGTAATACTTTATAATCATCATACTTTGGTATTCTCTGCTTGTACCTGATCTAATTGATTTGTTTCTGTAGCTTGTTTTTTTATGAACAATCTATTTCTAGTCATAGTTTTGATTGTTTTCTTTCTCTTTATTTGACGTTATCATAAGTGACAACCAGCCCTCCGTGAGTTCCAGGTTTGAATAAAGGCAAATAGATGAAACAGAATAATGTTGGAGTATCATAAAGTTTTTCATAACCTTGAACTGCAAGAAATGTCACGATTCTAGTCGTCAGTTCTCGTTTTATTTTGTAGGATTCCTCCTCGTGTGTCGTGCTGTGACTTTCCACTTCCTGTTCTGTGTCTTTGCTCCGCCCTTCTTCTGTGCACACCTGTGTTTCATTTGTTCATCAGCTCTCGTGTATTTAAGTCTCTCTCTTTGTCTGTTTGTGTTTGTCCGCCTCTGGTTTCAGTGCATGAAGCTTTGTGTTGATAGCTCACTCTTTGTCACATCTTGCTGTCTGCCTCGGTGTCTTGCATTTGTCACAGAGACATAAAGTCATAATCCAGAGAAAAAAGATTTTCATAACCTTGAACTGTCGTCAGTTCTCGTTTTATTTTGTAGGATTCCTCCTCGTGTGTCGTGCTGTGACTTTCCACTTCCTGTTCTGTGTCTTTGCTCCGCCCTTCTTCTGTGCACACCTGTGTTTCATTTGTTCATCAGCTCTCCTGTATTTAAGTCTCTCTCTTTGTCTGGCTCTGGTTTCAGTGGATGAAGCTTTCTGTCACATCTTGCTGTCTGCCTCGGTGTTTTGCATTTGGGTCTTTTGTCGCAGAGGTCTTGTCAGATAAAGAAACAGATTTCAGGGTTGCACATAACCCAAAAATGTGCAGGTGCGGAGCTGAAGGGCAAATCTGTGCCAGCTGGTTAGCCATCGACTGAACACTGAAAATATGTAATAGTAGTTTTGATTTACAGATATTTCTTTTGTCGGGTTATCTTTCTTATTTTTTTGACTGTAGACTTAGAAAAACCGTGAAGCAGAGGAAGCAAACAGAATAATTTCAGGTCACAAATAAATAAAATAAACAGAAATCAATAAATAAAATCAGGCTCGGTGCAGTTTCTTTCCCCTCCCTCTTCTCCCAGCATCTACGCCCTCCATCAGCTCCACCCTCCTGCTCACCGGGGGGGTGGCAGGTTCAGCTGCAGTTCGTCAGAGGCGCCGAAGTATTTAAATTCTGCTCTTCTACATCTGTTAACAATGATTTGTAGCCTATTAAGAGTATATGGCTCGAGGTCCGGACACACAAACACACACCGCTGGCAGAGAGACAACACATAATGATTCTTTGTTTACCGCCACCGGCACGAGGAGGAAGGGTCGAGGGAGAGGAAGTGAGAGGAAAGAGAGGATACGAACGGAGATGGGTGAAAAGAAAGAAGAGCTCCTGCAGGCCTGACACACATGTTGACCGTCTCATCGCTCTGATTCAGCTGCTGGATATATATTTATATATAAATAAAACATACAAGCGTGCACAGACACACCAGCACGATGACCCACTGTGCAGCGCAGCCGAGCTGATGCAGCGTTTAAAGCTTCACCGTTTGTCCTTGAAGTCTCTTCTGAAGACGGAGGCGAGCCATCCGTGACTGTCTGTGCAGCTGCAGAGTTCACTAACGCTGATAAAATGCACCGAATGCAACCTCCGAAACACAAACTGGTCTCCAGCCAAAGTGGGTCAGGCTTCACGGGGAGATTTACTACGTAGGAAGAATCGTACGAGTCCTGTTTTATATTCTGTCGGGAAGGTAAAGACCCTGGAGTCCAAATAAAATTAGTGTGCGCCTGTTGTGCATCAGACTCAAACTGAAAAATGGGATTCGAATGGTGCATCCGTTTTGTGAAATAGAGTTTTCGCGGTTTCTTTTTCCAGCTATAACTGAGTTTGTAAGGTCACAGATGATGTACACGGTTCAGTTTTCTGGGAGAGGATTATTTTAGACACGAGAAGAAAGGCAAGAGGGGAGTCGAGGGAGAGATTAGTGGGACGAGGCGAAGAGAAAGCATCGCGAGCGAGGAGAAAGAGAAGCAGACAGCAGAGTGAGGGGGTGAGGATGAGGGAGGGGGAGGCAAGGGGAGGACCCGGGGGAGGTATCAATGAGCCGATCGATCCGTCCATCCAGCGCACGTCTGCCATCCTGTCACTGTCTTCCTTCATTTATTCGGATCATCAACGCGGGATGGATTTCCTCCTTTGCATTCGAGCGCGATCGGGATGAATGGACGGATCAGAGAGGTGGAGAGTCGAACAGAGGAAGTACAAATATGTGCCACAGTTTGGATTAGGATGAGCTTCATCAGTCCGAGTGAAGAGTTATGGCGACATATTTGCATACCCAGCAGGACACTGAGCCAGTTCTCAAAAAAAAAACTGGCACCATTCGCTTTAAAACGAGGGCGAATTTATGAATGTGCTCCATATTTCATGAGCGGTTTTACGAGAGTAGAAAGATATTCGCAGAGTTGCATTTTTCTTTCTTTTTTACGAGAGATCATCAGCCTCGTCGAGAACTTAATTTGCATCCGCTCGGCTGTTTGCCCTCATTGCTCCGACAGAAAACAGAGTTTAGATTCAACACGTCACAAGTAATATGTTTAAATGTGGGAACAGTTGGAATTAAACTTATTTTTATGTAAACTACAGTGTTTGAAACACTTGAAAAAAGATCGTCTATATATCAGTCATCTCTTTATCTCTTTCATTTCATATCGTTTCTGTCTGGTTATTTTATGCATAAACATTTTCTCATTTATGTGAAAAGTTCAGGGATTTCATCGTAATCCAAAGGCTAGACTTGTAGTTCTCGAGACCGGTCTCGGTCCCAAGACCACTTTTCTGTGGTCTTGGTCTTGTCACGGCCTCGACAGTCTTTGGTCTTGGTCTTGGTCTTGATACTCTCTGGTCTTGGTAGTGTCTTGGTCTCGGTTTAGGCGGTCTTGACTACAAGTCTACTCAAGACATAAATGCATTCATGATGTAGTAGCCTTTTGTTCTACAGTTTGAATGTATATGTTTATGTATCTGTTCTTTGTGATGTCTGTGTTATATTGTTCTTGTCCCACTGAACTACAGCTACAACTACAACTTGATAAAGTGTGTTATAATTGAGATGCCATTGCACACATCAAGGTGACCAGTTCTTCCTCTTGTTAATGTACAATTTGAAGTACAGTTTTGTACTATTTGTACTAGAAACTATTTGTATTTTGCATTTAATTTAATGCATTTTTTGGTGCACCTGCGTGCGGGTTCTACAACTCATGCAAAATGGCAAAAAAATAGTCTTTTTTTGGTCTCGGTATCGGTCTCGGTCTCGAGCTGAACAAGTCTTGGTCTTGACTTGGTCTGTCTTGGTCTTGGTCTTGATACTCTCTGGTCTTGGTAGTGTCTTGGTCTCGGTTTAGGCGGTCTTGACTACAAGTCTACCAAAGGCGAGGGAAAAGTCAAGGATTCATCCTCTGAGAACCAAGAATGTCTGTAGAAAAATACCTCGGACATCTATCCAATAATTGCTGAGATATAATTCAGTCTGGAGCTTCCAAAGACGACTGCATCCAAACGAATGCTGCTCTCTAGCGCCTCGCGTTTTCAAACGTGCGTTGCAGCCTGTTGGAACTACGGCAGGCGGGATGTGTCAAGATTCAAGAAGCTGTGACAGCAACACGTCTTCAAACAGCACTTCATCAAGTTTAGTTTCGGGTGATGAGGTACGTTATTTCAAACAGACTTCAAACTGCAGCTGACGAGCGCGTCTGGCTAAGCTCCTTCTCCGTTCCACAGTCACGCTGGCTCTGAGTGAAAACGCCTTTAGCCTTATCTGTACCACGTAGAGCTTTTTGTCCCTCTCACCAGTTCATCGTTTTTTATAGAGCGGAAGGACATGGAAGCCTCCGTAGAGCTCGCCCGTCCTATGGAAATACAGAGAAGTGATTCTTCCCTCAGGAGGAGAAGTGAGATTGTTGGCAGAGATCATTTTACACCAATGAGGACTTATTTATGAATGAAGACGCTGATTTGAGGTCATAAATTACTTAAAACACTACACAGTGCACCTTTAATTTTAACGTACACGTTGAGGTTTCACTGATCGGTCAAAACCTTTATAACCTTTTCTCGGCTCCTGTCAGATAAAAACATCATCACTTCATCTCTGCTCGAATTGTGTCCAACGTTTGTGTATTTTCAGACCATCCACTTCAAGATGAGACCAAACCTTTCTCTGGATGTCAGTTTTTAAGACTCACTGCTGACATATTGTGCAGCAGCCCGTCTTAAATACATATAAAATGTTTTATTGAGCTCATGAGAAGAAGGTTTATGACTCTGTACCGTCCAACAGGACATTTCAGGCCACACCACCTGAATTATTCACTACGCTGCCCAATAAAAGACGATTCGGAGTCACACTCAAGCTCACAGAGCCGCCGTCTCATCCGTCTCACTTTGCTCATCTGTTTCTGTTTCTATTCCACCCAGATATCTTCTCCTCGCTCCTCTCTCCTCTCTCTTCAACCACGAGCAGCCACATAAACAGGAGATTACACCGTCGCCACACAAAGGCGCAGTGTAACTCTGACATTCAACAAAGAGAGCGAAGAGAGGGGGAGGAAAACATGACAGACGCTCGTCTCCTGAAAGCTGCCAATCGGCTTCTCGTCCACTTCATCAGCCGACGTCTCCTCCGCCCACGCTCCATTAGCTCCGAGTCATTAAGCTTACTCTGCGAGATCAATCGTCAGTGATAATAACTACTTTAATATCAAAGAGAGAGCTCAAAGCTCGTCTGCCGTCTGAGCAAACAATCAGTCGATCAGACGATCAATTATTCAACCGAACAAACAGTCCGGGCTGTTAGTTCAGCTCAGGTTGTTCTCAGATCTGCAGCTTCTCTCTGGTGTTTTGGTGCTGAGTGAGTTCAGAGGATGTTTCTGGCAGATCAAACGGAGAAAGCCGTGTTGTCTCGCAGCTCGCTGTGGGACTGAGCGAACCCGGCCTGAGAGGAAGGAGGTTAGCTGAGTCTGAAAACCTGCTGACTGCTCGGCTCAGCTGGCTGCTGACTCCAGACCTGCGTTTGTGTTTGTGTCCCACCTGCTCGCTGCACAGACACACAAATACTCGTGTGTGTCGTAAACCCAACAACACACACAAACGTACGGATACAAGCAAGTCTGAGGTGTTTCACAGCCTCCTGTTGTATTTCCACTTTTCATTTCTGTTTGCTGCTTTATCATTTGATTAATTCAGGTGCATGACTTTAGTGATAATTTGAGTTATTATGTTTATTCTGCAAGCTGCTAAACTTGTTTCTGTGTTTGAATTTCTAACAAGATATTATTGTATGTCAACGAGTTTCCATTTCCTTTAGTCACCTTATACATTAATACATATTTAGAACATTTGATTGTGGATTTTAATGCCAGTTTGATTAACATCTGTTTCATTTCAACACAAGAAAGTAGCTGAAAATCAAACTCTGTTTTAGTTGCTAGTCTTTAAAGAATTGTTCAACATTTTGACAAATATGTTTATCTGTTTTATTGCCTGGAATAAAGTAAGAACACTCTCATGTGTGCGCCTTAAATACGAAGCTAGCCAGATGATTAGCTTGTCGGGAGAAATAGGTGATTGCTCCTGGTGTTTCACACGGTAATGATTTAAAAAAACAAAATCATGGCGGACATTTGTTGCATTTAATTGGTTTTGTTGACTCCAGTCTGTCTGAGCTGGTTCACATAACGCAGCTTGTGACTGACTTTAATCCTCACAGAGTCATCGTTCAGTTCATATCAGCTGATCCAAGTGTTTCAGGTTCCTTCTCGTCTGGTAATTATTTAATATTTAATTATTCAAATTGATGTGGGAGGAAACCGCACATGGAAGCACATGCATTAGTCCCAAACTGACAAATAAATGAATATAAAGTGTGGGAGTGCAGAGCGGAAGCAGGTGTGAGTGTGTGTGTGTGTGTGTGTGTGTGTGTGTGTGTGTGTGTGTGTGTGTGTGTGTGTGTGTGTGTGCATGTGTGTGTGTGTGTGTGTGTGTGGCAGCGTTCTTTACCTTGGCAGGTGAAGCAGTGAACGTGGAAGTGTGTGTTCTTGACGCGCACCACCTCCCCACGACAAACCTCCCCACAGCGCTCACACACGATGGGGGAGTTTCCACGACTGGAGAGAGGAGAGCTGCTGTTGTTGTTCCCTCCATACAGACCCGACTGGTACTGAACTGTGGGGGAGGAGGAGAGGAGGAGGAGGGGAGGAGGGGAGGAGGAGGGAGGAGAGGGAGGTGAGGAGGAGGGGAGGAGAGGAGAGAGGAGAGAGGGGAGGAGAGGAGAGGAGGAGAGAGGAGAGGAGAGGAGGAGGAGAGAGGGGAGAGGAGATGAGATGAGAGGAGGGGAGAGGGAGGAGGAGGAGATAGGAGAGGGGAGGAGAGGAGAGGAGGGAGGAGAGAGGAGAGGAGAGGAGAGGAGAGGAGAGGAGAGGAGAGGAGAGAGAGGAGAGGAGAGAGGAGAGGAGAGAGGAGAGGAGGGGAAACAAGGAGAGGAGAGGAGAGAGAGAGGGGAGGAAGAGGAGGAGGAGAGAGGAGAGAAGAGGAGAGGAGGAGAGGAAGAGAGAAGGGAGGAGAGGAGAGGAGAGGAGGAGGGGAGGAGAGAGGAGAGGAGAGGAAGAGAGAAGGGAGGAGAGGAGAGAGGGGAGGAGGAGAGAGGGGAGGAGGAGGGGGAGGAGGAGAGGAGGGGGAGAGGAGGGGAGGAGAAGAGGAGGAGGGGGAGGAGGAGAGGAGGGGGAGAGGAGGGGAGGAGAAGAGGAGAGGGGAGGAGGAGAGGGGAGGAGAGGAGGAGGAGAGGAGAGAGGGGGAGGAGAGAGGGAGGAGAGGAGGAGAGAGGGGAGGAGAGGAGAGAGGGGAGGAGAGAGGGGAGGAGAGGAGGAGAGAGGGGAGGAGAGGAGGAGAGGAGAGGAGGGGAGAGGAGAGGAGAGAGGAGGAGGAGAGGAGAGGAGAGGAGATGAGAGGGAGAGAGGAGGAGAGAGGGGAGGAGAGGAGGAGAGGAGAGGAGGGGAGAGGAGAGGAGAGGAGAGGAGGAGAGGAGAGGAGAGGAGGAGGAGAGGGGAGGAGAGGAGGAGAGAGGAGGAGGAGAGGGGAGAGGAGGAGAGGAGAGGAGAGGAGGAGGAGGGAGAGGCGAGGAGAGGAGAGGAGGAGAGAGAGGGGAGGAGAGGAGGAGAGGGGAGGAGAGGAGGAGGAGGAGAGGAGAGGAGAGGAGGGGAGGGGAGGAGAGGAGAGGAGAGAGGAGAGGAGAGAGGGAGGAGAGGAGAGGAGGGGAGGAGAGGAGATGAGGAGGAGAGGAGAAGAGAGGAGAGGAGGAGGAGGAGGAGAGGAGAGGAGGAGAGGAGGAGAGGGGAGGAGAGGAGAGGAGAGGAGAGGAGAGAGGGGAGGAGAGGAGGAGAGGGGAGGAGGAGAGAAGATCAAAAACATGTCACTTATTGTCATTTTGACGTCGTCCCTTTTGTTTTCCTTTCAACTGAATTCAAACGTTTGATCAAAGTCTGATTAAATGTGAAACGACTGTCACAAAAACAGATCTGACACTTTCTTCTTCTTCTCGTGTTCTTACAGGACGCGTGACGGAGAAACAAAAGCTTTAACGTACAATAGATTTAAAAAGCCGCTGCTCAGGTTTAATGTCTTCTACACAGTTTAAACAAATCTGATTTCTTTACCAACTCCAGAAAACATTTTCTTCATCTTCATCTTGCACATCCTCCTCAATCCTGGTGGATCAATGAACCAAAAACACACAAATTGATACACAACTTAAAAAAAGAAACACACGGAGGCAGACACACACACTCAGCTGAAGGTTTGGATCAGACGGAGACGGATAAGTGTCTGTTGGTCTGCCGGGAAGATCAGCACGACTTACAATCACTCGTTAGAAGGTAGAGGCTTAAGAGACAGACAGGCTGACAGACAGACATGCAGACAGACAGACATGCTGACAGACAGACAGGCTGACAGACAGGCTGACAGACAGACAGGCTGACAGACAGACATGTTGACAGACAGGCTGACAGACAGGCTGACAGACAGACAGGCAGACAGACAGACAGGTTGACAGACAGGCTGACAGACAGGCTGACAGACAGACAGACAGACAGGTTGACAGACAGGCTGACAGACAGACAGACAGACACGCAGACAGACAGACAGGCTGACAGACAGACAGGCTGACAGACAGGTTGACAGACAGGTTGACAGACAGACAGGTTGACAGACAGACAGACAGACAGACAGACAGACAGACAGGTTGACAGACAGGCTGACAGACAGGTTGACAGACAGGCTGACAGACAGACAGACAGACAGACAGACAGACAGGTTGACAGACAGACAGGTTGACAGACAGGCTGACAGACAGGTTGACAGACAGGCTGACAGACAGACAGACAGACAGACAGGTTGACAGACAGACAGGTTGACAGACAGGCTGACAGACAGGTTGACAGACAGACAGACAGGTTGACAGACAGACAGACAGACAGGTTGACAGACAGACAGACAGGCTGACAGACAGGTTGAGACTTCAGTTTACTTATGTACCTACTACAAATATGGATTAATGTATCACCTGGTGCATCATTCGATATCTAAACTTTACGAATCACTTCTCTCTTCAGCTTCGATTCTCCAGTTCTGACTTTTTCTCTGTTTATGGAAATGAAGCCCCTCGACTTTGGAACTCCCTGCCTGAGGAGATAAGGCTCGCAGGATCGGTAGATTCTTTTAAATCACTTCTTAAAACCCATTTTTATAGACGTGCCTTTATGTGATGTGGTTCTTTTATTGTTATTTTAACTATTTCATGCAATCTATTTTTCCTTTGTAAATGAAATTTGTTTTTCTTGCTTTGTGTTTTTTTTCTTGCTTTGTTCTGTCAAAGCACTTTGTAAACATGGTTTTTAAAAGTGCTATATAAATAAAGTTATTATTATTATTATTATTATTGTTATTATTATTAAAGATGACAGAGCTGCAACTAATGATTATTTTCATCCTCCCAATTATTTCATCTAGATTTTATATATATTTAAATAAAATTGCTCATCAGTTTCCCAAAGTGACTTTTTCATTTTGCTTTTTTTGTCCAACACGCTTCATTTACAAAGAAAAGCAGGAAATCCTTCAATTTACCACATAAATATTTGACATTTTTGCTTGAAACATGACTCAAACTGATGAGTGGATTATCAAAATATTGAATAATTTTCCTCTGATCGACTGAATCGATTGATTGTTGCAGCAGCTGCAGAGCTCCGATCACTGAAACACTGTGAGACAGAAAGAAAAGGGCACAGTGGGATTAAAGCTCTCTCATCTCCGCTTATGAAACTGGTCAAATCCCTCTTAGGGACACAAGTCCTTTCTTTACGCTCTCTGCAACACACACACACACACACACACACACACACACACACACGTATCGTGGCAGCAGAGTGAGCGTCTCTCACCGACCGGCAGCAGATTTGATCCATATTGAATTTGATTTCCTGTCGACGACTGAGCAACAATTCTACTGTACTCTGCTCCGTTCAATCACATTACAGTTAATGCTGCTGCATCCCAGAGTGTTACGTAACACGCACACACACACACACACACACACACACACACACACACACACACACACACACACAGACACACACGCAGGTTAAGCTGATGACAGCAGAGCCGGTTGTGGATCTATAAATGTTTTCAGGAGGAAAAAAAAAAGATAAAACTGGGACAAAAATGTTTCCCAACAAACTGTATCATCAGTGTGTGTGTGTGTGTGTGTGTGTGTGTGTGTGTGTGTGTGTGTGTGTGTGTGTGTGTCTTCACCACAGAATCTGGCACTGGTTCTGTAGCCAGATGGCAGCACGAGGACTGAAACCACAGACACAGAAAGATCTGAGCCACCTGTGTGTGTGTGTGTGTGTGTGTGTGTGTGTGTGCGTGTGTGTGTGTGTGTGTGTGTGTGTGTGTGTGTGTGTGAGAGAGAGAGAGAGAATGAATGAAACCTTTTTGCACTCACACACACACACACAAACACACACACACACTACACTCTACCAACGATCCTTGCATTATTTTTATATCTAGTTTTATTGTTATTTACATTTTTGGTTCTGTTTGGTTTGTTTTCTCATGTTTCCTCTGATTGACTGATTGATTGATTGATTGATTGATTGATTGATTGATCACACACATCGTGGTAAATGTTGCTTGTAAAGATTTACTGTGTCTATTCTTTCTTTGCACCAATTCTTTTTAAAAATTCCTCCACAGATGTTTTCATGTTTTTCATGTTCTGGGCTTTAAAGTGACTCTGTGGAACTTCTTCTTCTTCTTCTTCTTCTTCTTCTTCT
This sequence comes from Lagodon rhomboides, assembly GCA_039737535.1. NCBI lineage: Eukaryota > Metazoa > Chordata > Actinopteri > Spariformes > Sparidae > Lagodon > Lagodon rhomboides. Next base: position 2,953,895 of record CM077795.1, read on the forward strand.
TCTTCTTCTTCTTCTGAGCTGAGACAGACGGGGAAGGTCTCGTCTTTACAATCCGCTAAGTTATAAATACAGAAAGAATTGCTGCAAATTCTCCCTGGAGCCTCTTTTAGATGTAAACTTATATCAAGTCAAATCATTGACCATAACTTCATTTATTCTGTTTTCCAATCTGTCTTCTCCAGGATCTTAAACTACTGCTCTCATTATAACCACGTCAAACAAACTAACTCTTTGGATTCTTCAAATTTTCCAACTCACATGCAAAAAGCAAAGATTTAGAAGAGCATCTGAAAGAATTGATCTGTTAATCACCTGATCTTGTGACTCCTCGATGTTGCTCCTTCTTATCATGGAGCACAGCGAGGAACAAATCTCAGACGCCACAGACTGAATTTTAATCAAAAATGAAATCTAATGTTTTCCTGCAGTTCTCCAGAACATGTCTTCAAAGTCTGGACATCAACACATACTCATTCTGACCTTTGACCTCATTGATAACAACCAGTAAAAGTCTCCCAGAGTGAAAAACCAGCCAACAGATGATCCTCCTGTTTCCTGTGGAGAGTTTTGGGTCCCTCTGCTACTCTAACCTGAGTGCTGCTGCACCTGAGCCTTGATGAGGTTCATCACCTCCCCGAGCTGTGAGGGATGAAGCTGAGCGGCTGCAGTAGAAGCTCAGAGCTGCTGTGTCTCGTCTGCAGAGCTTCTGGAGGAGACAGATTTGGGGACTTGGTGGTTTCATGTTAATAAAAACCTGCTTCTATGTTTAGACACGGCAGCGTTTTAATATGATGCTGCCTGGAACAGACCGGAGACGAGCTCTGCTATCAAACAGCTTCCTTTTCTTCTCCCCAGAAGATCTGAGCGGCTGTCACACGGGCTATTATTGATTATTGATTGAAAAAAAAACTATTCTTGAGGAGCAGAACAGAACTGATGAAGCGGTTCCTGTGACTGTGACTGTGGGGATTTCTCTAAAGGAGATGTAACCAGAAATCTATACACACACACACACACACACACACACACACACGCTCAGTAATGAAAATACTGATGACAGCAATCAATACACAATATTAGCCTCTTGTTTCTAACCTCCGCTGACACTCAGCTGACTGACTGATGAGATACAGTGTCAATAAGTGTGTGAGTGATCGATAACCTCAGCGCGCGGCTGTTTGCGTCCGCTGCAAGTTAAACCCTCCCAGGACACCGCGGTATCGATCACACACACACACACACACACACACACACACACACACACACACACACACACACACACACACACACACGCTGCTCACCGTTAGTCGGTCCACTCATGATGTGCAGCAGAAGTCCAGCAGCCTGACTGAACAGAATCTGACTGGGTCGGGTCAGTCCAGCCTCCAGCAGCCGAACAGAACCTCCAGAACTCTCTCTGTGTCCGTCCGACTTCAACTCTCCCTGCTCCCTCTGTCTCAGTCCGGACCGGACCGGGCTCTCCCTCTGTCTCAGTCTGGACCGGACCGGGCTCTCTCTGCTCCCTCTGTCTCAGTCCGGACCGGACCGGGCTCTCCCTCTGTCTCAGTCTGGACCGGACCGGACGGGGCTCTCTCTGCTCCCTCTGTCTCAGTCTGGACCGGACCGGGCTCTCCCTGCTCCCTCTGTCTCAATCCGGACCGGGCTCTCCCTCTCCCTCTGTCTCAGTCCGGACCGGACCGGGCTCTCCCTGCTCCCTCTGCCTCAGTCCGGACCGGGTTCTCCCTCTGTCTCAGTCTGGACCGGACCGGGCTCTCCCTCTGTCTCAGTCTGGACCGGACCGGGCTCTCCCTGCTCCCTCTGTCTCAGTTCGGACCGGGCTCTCCCTGCTCCCTCTGTCTCAGTCCGGACCGGACCGGGCTCTCCCTGCTCCCTCTGTCTCAGTCTGGACCGGACCGGGCTCTCCCTCTGTCTCAGTCTGGACCGGACCGGGCTCTCCCTCTGTCTCAGTCTGGACCGGACCGGGCTCTCCCTCTGTCTCAGTCTGGACCGGACCGGGCTCTCCCTGCTGCTCCCTGCGGATCACGCTGTCAGCAGGCGGCGGACCGCTGTTCTCCTCCACTCTGCGTAAAGGAAGCCGGCTGAGGAATTAAATCGAAACTGACTGGTACCATCCTCCTCCTCCTCCTCCTCCTCCTCCTCCTCCTCCTCCTCCTCCTTCACCTCCTCACGCCCTCCGCTTCAGCCTCTCCCACCCAACAAACCCCTCTGCTCCTCTGCTCCTCTGCTCCTGTGGTCCGGCTGCAGAGCTCCATCCCTCCCTGAGCCGTCTGCGCTCCGGCCCGCCTCTCTGCGCGCTCAGCGAGGCTGCCGGAGAGTTTGTGAGCGGCTGTTCTCAGCTGTCACACCGGCGGGACGAGCTGCTGTCACGGGGACAGAGCGCCGCCCAGCGGCTGAGCTCCGAACTGCAGCCTGGATCTACATTAATACAATCTGTCATATCATTAAAATAAACAATTGATATAATTAAAACCGGCAAATTTATAATTATTTCAACAGTTATTTCACTGTTAACAAGCAGTGACGCGCTTTATAAACGACTCGTGGATGTTAATGATAATAAATACTGTGTGGTTTATTCTAAACATGATTAAAACAGATGATTTTAACCTTTTCAGTTACTTAATAAATGTTTTTATGAACCATGTTATTGCTTCTTATCGAAAAAGTATAAAATTACTGAACTAGACATTTACCATTAATTACTGATGGTTAATATAAAGTGTTACCCAGGTGATATAAATAAGTTTAAATAAGTTTGATAAATTTAAGCCATATTTGTGACTCATCTTCTTATTCTTCTGGCACTGACATTATTTCCTATCAATGATTATTGATCCTGTCAAAATGCAGAGAAATGCACAGATTTATACTAAAGTCAGTGTTTGGGGGGTCTGGACCTCAGTACTTCTAAAACCCTGGCCATGGTTACACAATCCTAAATCTAACTCTATCAACACAAACAACAGGTTAGAAGGAACGTTACACAATGGTATGCAGTGCTCCCTAGTGAAAGGTCAAAGGTTAGATAAGATACAAAAACTGGGAAACCTTAAAACGATTCATCATTTATCTGAAATTTAGCAGCAAACTTGTGTTTTTCAGGTTCAACAGGTCTGCTCGAAATATTCTCCTTCTGTCCTGCACGTCTCTTCTTCATGGTTCTTGCCATCAGAGTTTGAGTTTAGTTTTTAGCTAATCGTGGATGCCATGGGAGCATGAACGTGATGTTGAAGCCGGCTGGAACCAAACAGGACAAAACTCAGCTTCTAAGTTATTTCATTGAAAACAAAACATGTCTGTGATCCCTCTGCAGACCTCTACAGGGAGCTCGTGTCCCACCAGCAGTAATGGTGGTAATGGTTTAAAAGTCTGACACATTGCACCTTTAACGTGACGACAACATAAAGCAATGGACTGACAGTAACAGCTCACGGTGGCCTGACTCATAAACACCCAGGATGTTAAAGTTTTATACCCTCAGCTGGACTGTGATTGGCTGCAGGTCCCCAGATTCAGCAGCCAATAGCAGGAGGGAGGACAACCACGGAGCCTGAGGAGCAGCTCTGCACATATTAACACGTTTTATCCTCCACAGTCTCCTACGAGGAGAGTCACCAGCTCCATACGGAGGGTTAACGGGTCTCTGACGGGGTTTTATACGAGGCACACTTTGTTTGTAATTTGGTATTTTGTCGGTCCTCTGTCGATGTATATCCCTGTAATATTCCAATTAGGAAAGTGGGTCAATGTCTCTCTATAGGCAGGTAAAGGTGGCGACTTCAATCCTATATCGTGTTTTTATCTCATCGTGTGTCACTTCAGTAATCATATAACAATCCAGCGTGACTGTGGAACGGAGAAGGAGCTTAGCCAGACGCGCTCGTCAGCTGCAGTTTGAAGTCTGTTTGAAATAACGTACCTCATCACCCGAAACTAAACTTGATGAAGTGCTGTTTGAAGACATGTTGTTGTCACAGCTTCTTGAATCTTGACACATCCCGCCTGCCGTAGTTCCAACAGGCTGCAACGCACGTTTGAAAACGCGAGGCGCTAGAGAGCAGTATTCGTTTGGATGCAGAATAACATTTAACCACCAGATGGGAGAAATAATTCCACAGGGTCCCTTTAACATGTTTTATTTTTTGGTTATTGAATAAGACCTGATTGTTTTAAAGGGTGCTGTGGACGTCTGCAATTAGACAATTATGGAGGCAACTAAAGGCCCCCACACATCGCCCAAGGCCGACTTCCTTATCCGACCACTCCGTCGCCTCCTGTCTGACCCGTTCGGTAGAACAGTCACATTGAAACACACCGCCCCGGCTGCACAGCAGCGTATACGTTCTGCGCCTGCGTGAAATGCAATAAGTCTCCTAAACATCGGGTGGCGCTAGGCGCTTGTTCACTCTTGTATTTGACCGTAGGAGAGAAGAAATTCACTTCCTGCTAATTGCGTCAAAGTCTTTTTATTACATGATCAGCTGTCGGACGTTTGTAGCAGGAAGTGAAGACCTTCTTATAATAAACAATAAATAATAAACTATTCTTCATGATGTTAGGCCTGCAGGACACATTATTTTCACAACAGACAGTTTTAGTTTTCATAAAAAAAGCACAGTGGCAATAAAATGTACTTATTTTAACTATAAAAGCACAGTAACAGTAACTGTAGTTGCAGAGAGGCACCACCGGGGGGCAGCACAAGTTAAATCACTGCTCACAGAGATGCTGCAGGCTGTGGAGGTATTTTATTGTTTACCATTAATGAGCTGTCAAAATCAGAACCAGATAAGGAAACTGAATTACTGCTGTGTTTACTGTCCACCCAGGCTGCACGAGATGCATTCTGGGTAACGTAGTCGTGCCAGTACCGTCAGAGATGAAACACTTCTCTTAACCAGAACTCTGATAAATGTAATGAATTTAAAACATATACATTTATTTTTAAATCAATAAACTGACATCATGTTGATTTAATAAAAGTGATTCCGTTCTCTCTCTCTGAGCTCCGACAGCCGTCCGGATCAGAACCGTGTTTACAGGTAGCTTCCTCTCCGTCTTGGCTCACTTCCCTGCGTCTGAGAAGAATGTGCAGGACACTTCCTGTAAACCACCGACGCTTCCTAATTATGATGCTTCTGCACAAGAAGGGAAACTCTGCTGCAAAACTCTGCATCATCATCACTGGTGAAATGATCTATCAGTTTATTGATCGCAGGTCTGTGGTGTGTGTGTGTGTGGTGGTTCTGGCCTCCTTTTCATGTAAACATCGGCTGCAGAGGACGTTCAGTTCCTTCAGCAGGATCTGAGCTGGTTTCTGCCTCTGCATTGTGCCTCCAGGATCCGAGTCGATCTTCAGGGCTCGGCCTTCAATCGGAAGTGAACCGGGGTCAGAAAAACAACATGACACCTGAAGAATCAGACCCGATTCGTCTCCGGGGACTCCGGGGTGTGATTAATGACCCATTGTCGAGTCAGTCTGTCTATTTAAAAAGCAGCGAGGAAACAATGGAGACCTCCTTCAAAATAAGATTGTCTGCCAACTACACTGCCAACGCCTGTGTGCGCTTTGTGTTGCACAATCTACATTTTAAATGACTTGCAGCCATTTTTTATGTGATAAATAAATAGGGAGACAGTGTTTTAGAGCATTATCACGCTCTAAAAGAGGAAACACGGAGGATTTCTGTCGTCTGTGGAAGTGATTGTTGCTGGTCGGACCAGAAACAGCTGATGGGGAAGTTGAAATAGGAAGATGGTACATTAAAATAGCATTCAAGTGTTTCTGTGCAGCATGTGGACACAAGAAAGGCAACAGCAGCAATCACATATTGTTCTCCATCAATCAATCAGTGTTCGACTATCAATATCCTTCAATCAGCTGCTCAATAATCTTGAGAGGTAAATGTGGTACCGACATGAAGAGGGCGCTGCTGTTCACAGGTACGTCGCTGTGTTTACATACAGCGAGAGAACAGCCGACACAGAAATGGAAAAAGATAACACAAACACACACAATGTGGTTCCTAAAGCCGGCGGTCACTTCCTCCTGGACAGGAAACCTCAGGCTTTATAGGAAGTGTGGCACGACACCAACGCAGTGAAGCTGAGTCCGATGGTTTATATTTGCTCAGAGTTATATAACACGGCGTCACAATATGATTAACAGAAAATAATATGAATAAACTGAATGAATATAGTGTTTATCTATCTTTATCTTTAGCAGCTCGCTAACTTTGTCTCTGTGTGGTTTGATGATCAGGATGAAAGCGTTGAAGAGGTGAAAACAGTGAATCTGCGGGCCGGACGACCAAAAACAACGACCTCGACAGAAGAAGTCTCTGTGAGGCCGAGGGAAACTGCAAAGTCAGGCGATGATCCTGTGCGGGTTTGTTGCTTTTCATATGACGCGTGGTCATTTGATCCACTGTTGATAATCAATTAGAATATCTGTAAAGGTGCAACGTGCTGAATTCACACCTCCAACAAACAGGGGCAGCATGTTACCATAGTAACGGCTGACTGGCACAGGAGGTGGAGAAAGAGGTTTTCAGGCAGAGGGCTAGCTGGTTAGCATGCTAACTTCAGTAGATATCTCCACAACCCAGTACAAAGACGTCTCTTCACATACTGTGGATACTTGTATTTAATTTGTGAATGTTTTAAGCCAATATTCTAATATATTGCTACCTGGCAGGAGTCTTTATCCATCACTCCTCAGGCTGAAATATAGACCAGCACTGAGGATAAAACAAAGACAGATTGATCAGGCGGCTTCCTGTTGTCCGGTGAACATCATCCATCCATGTTTTGTCAGAAGCAGGCAGCTGCTGCTGATCTGAGCTCTGCAGAGGAAAAGAGAACAAAGATCCATTATCCTTGACCTTCAACGTAATCCATCATATATCATGAGTAATGGACTCTGGCTCGATCCGTAGACCTCCGTGTGATCATGAAGGGGTGGCGATGAGAAACACTTGACGTTCCTATTTCATTTTGCATTATTAAAGCATCAATAATGTAACTTCAACCGGTTTAAAGATTCATTTGTGCCAACTTTAATAAAAATTGTATGTAATGTTGCTTGAGGCTGAAGAGGTTGTGTAATATGTGTAGTTACCTCCACTGGTTGGTAAAAATCCAGATGTTAAAGGTCCACTGTGTCGTGTTTTAAGTAATTTATTACCTCAAATCAGCGTCTTCATTCATAAATAAGTCCTCATTGGTGTAAAATGATCTCTGCCAACAATCTCACTTCTCCTCCTGAGGGAAGAATCAGCATTCTCTGTATTTCCATAGGACGGGCGAGCTCTACGGAGGCTTCCATGTCCTTCCGCTCTATAAAAAACGATGAGCTGGTGAGAGGGACAAAAAGCTCTACGTGGTACAGATAAGGCTAAAGGCGTTTTCACTCAGAGCCAGCGTGACTGTGGAACGGAGAAGGAGCTTAGCCAGACGCGCTCGTCAGCTGCAGTTTGAAGTCTGTTTGAAATAACGTACCTCATCACCCGAAACTAAACTTGATGAAGTGCTGTTTGAAGACATGTTGCTGTCAGAGCTTCTTGAATCTTGACACATCCCGCCTGCCGTAGTTCCAACAGGCTGCAACGCACATTTGAAAACGCGAGGCGCTAGAGAGCAGTATTCGTTTGGATGCAGAATAACATTTAACCACTAGATGGGAGAAATAATTCCACAGTGTGTCTTTAACATGTTTTATTTTTTGGTTATTGAATAAGACCTGATTGTTTTAAAGGGTGCTGCGGGCGTCTGCAATTAGACTATTATGGAGGCAACTAAAGGCTCCCACACACCGCCCAAGGCCGACTTCCTTATCCGACCACTCCGTCGCCTCCAGTCTGACCCGTTCGGCAGAAAAGTCGCATTGAACACACGCCCCGGCTACACAGCAGCGTATACGTCTCCTGCGCAATAAGTCTCCTAAACATCGGGTGGCGCTAGTCTCGTGCCAGTCACCCAAAACATAAAAACAGGAAATGACAGAACGGAGTGCGGACCGTAGCTTATCAGAACAAAGCACACACAGTGTTAGCTCGGCATTACTTGCGTGATGTCGTATTACGGTGGTCTCTCTTCCACCAGGGCAGCCAGCTGCTCCTCAAAGTCCTCGGTCCACACAGCCATGGCTTCCAAACATACGTTGGTTTATCCCCAAAATAACGAACGGTGAAGTGTTGTTTGTAACTCTGTGCCGTCTCTGTTTATGTGGTTTGTTTACCATCGTCACTTCCGCCGCCCTCCCACACGCCGCGCTGATTCGCTGGCACACCGCCAATCAGAATGGTCACTGAACAGCTAGCTAACAACCAATCAGAGTATCCGACGGCGTCCAACCTCAGATGTCTGACTTCACATGTTCAGTCGGATCAGACGCAGCTGAACACACCGAACAGAGCAGCTCCCGAGTCTGAGCCGGTGTGTGCCGGCCTTAAAAGTACGCAATGTTTGAGTCAAAATAAAAAATAAACATTGTATTTGGAAAGATTTAATATTAATTATGTGTCATTTCCGTTGTTTGAAATGTCTGTCCTGGAGATTTGATAGATTTACTGATAAAAAGCCTGAGGACATGAACATGTGATAGATTATGTTGCACGGGGTTCTGACATTTTGCAAGCACCACATTTTCTCTTCACAATAAGGCAGCGTCAGTGTGTGTGTGTGTGTGTGTGTGTGTGTTCATGTATATATTTATCACAGTGTGGAGTCGACAGTCACATTAAGGAGACTTTCCTCCCTTTTGCAGACTGATTTCAGGCCTTATAAAGCAGCAGAGGTCCGGTTACAGATGTGTGTTTGTGGGTTTGTCAGTGAGGAAGTGGGACAAGGTGAAGGTGAGGTCACTGTCATTGTGTGTGTGTGTGTGTGTCTGGTCCTGACGACGACCCCTGATCCACCATGATGAAAAGGTCACGCGTGGGCTCTTTATATGTCACGGTCCTGTTCTTCACCATGAGATTTATTGCTGATAAATCTGAATCTGGAGGTCAGAGGTCACGGTCGACGCCCACAAAACTTCAGATTTACTGCTGCGGGAGATAAAAGTGGGGCTGATAAATTAAAACATGTTCGTGCTCTTTCTTTGAAAGAGCAGATGAACCACACCTCATGTCCTCAGATCTTCAGATAACACACTTCCCCCTGACGTTGTCCCAGAATAGAGAAGATGCCCCTGCAGCGGTATTCTGGAGTTTCACCTCTCCCGCCGTCCGTCATGGTAAAATCACATCAGGGCTTTCTCTCGTTATGTCAGACGGTGGTTATCACAACCATCTCGCCGCCAAAACACATGTTGTTGTTGGTTATTCCGCTGTAACGACGGTGTCATCTTTCACACCGAGGACATAAAATGATCCCCGTCAGCCGTTTCTGCCTGCGGTAACAACGTGAGGACGACATAAAACACAGATAGAACTCAGTACGGTCGGAGCTTTTATATCTTACATTTGTTAAAACATGTTGAAACACTCTGAGGTTTGCTGTCGTAACAGATTAGATTAGTAAACCTGAGCGTCTCTCTCACGTTGTTCAAACCTGGTGAGGAGCTTCGGTTTTAATCTGAAGTCGGTGGAGCAGCTGTGTTTGGACAGACAGGAACTCTGCTGTGGCTTCAGGGTCCAGTTAGATTACAGAACCGGGCCGTGAGTGACATCTCTCCTTCCCCCAGAAATGTGTTTGCTAGGCTGAAGCCAGGATCCAACATCGTCCAGATAAATTGGACCAGAAACCATTGGTTAAGTCTCAATTCTTTTCCTATATTTAATTTATTCCTTTATCTTTCCAATTTTATTTGATTTCCCAACATATCTTCATCTCTTTTTCTTAGTATTTTACAAACATTAACATTTTGCGAGCTAAGAAAAAAGTTCAGCATTGTGAATACCTGCTTTATTCTTTCAAAGACATGAGGATTTTCTCAACCGTCACACAAACACTGATCAATCCTTTTTTTGTCTGATGTCTGATTATTACTCCATGGGATGCTCAGTTCTTATTATCGAGAGCTGACAGGGAAAATAACGGAAGTAATGGAGTAATAATCAGACATTTTCATCCTTGAGCTGCAGAAATCTACTGCACTCGGTAATCGACTCGTCAGGGCTTCCCCACACAGGCAGGCTGCTGGAGGAGAGGGTGAGTTGTGCTGTGTTTTCAATACAAATCCAGCAAAGCTAGCAGATGTTTGATGCTTCGTACTGTGTGCTGGGACTGTACATGTACTGTTGCTGAAGTTTGCTGCTGTTCTCACCATTAATTGTGGCTTTTTGATGGCGGTTTCTAGTTGGAGACATAAGCTGCAGTGTATTGTTATCGTGCGGTCTTTTCTGAGGTTGCTAAAACTAGCTAAGCTAGCGGTCAGCTAACTTGACCTCTCGAGGGGGAGTCTTACTCGGTGTCACGGTGTGTTAGACCATGGATTAAACTTACACCGGAATATCCCTTTAATGGGGCCAAAACGAGTCAAATTTCACGTATTGTGTCTCCAGAAGTATTTGAATCAACCTGTAAAATCTCCTCCAGGTTCCTAAAAAACACCCAAATTCCCAGAGAGCATTAGAGACAAACATCAACTACATCAGGTTCTCTATGAACCTGCAGGGTTTCCAGGAAATAAGTCCACAGACAGAATTAATCTTTGGGCCAAACATCCACCTCCAAAGCCGCTGAAAGGTTTTAAAGCTGTATTTTCAAGACGGCTTGATGCATCGAGGTAAAAAAACGATGCTTCAAACGGGATGACAGACGACACGAGTGGGGAAAAGAGACACGGATGAAAGCGCAGCGTGGAGGAGTAAAGAAGGGAGGGATGAAAGATGAGCGACAGAAAACAAGATTTACACAAGAGGAGAGCGAGTGATGAGAGAGGAGGCAGAGGAGATGAAACAGGAGAGAGTGATGAGGGAGAGCTGAGAGAGCGACGGAGAGGATGAGTGAGTGAGTGATGGAAAGAGAGGAAGAGGGATGATGATGATGATGGAAAGGAAAGGAAAGGTGCTGACCGGCAGGATGAGGGTTCAGGACCTTTCAGCGTCGCCGCTCCCTTCTGATCGACACACAAACACACGATCATGAGGTCAGATAGTATCATCAGCTACATGTATTTAAAGTATGAACCAGAAGTTAACGGGGTTTGTTCTGGGCCGAGACTCGTCCTGCATCCAAGTTTCATGGAAATCTGTTCCGTAGTTTTTATGTAATCCTGCTGACAAACCAACCAGCCAACAGACAAAAAACAAACCTGTTACGTAAGCTAATACTCCGCATATCTTAATTTGATTTCCCTTAATGGACTCTGATCTCGTTTGGGTCGAGGTATACTGACAAAATGTTCTGGCACGCGGCCACCGTCGGATCGCGGTACAGGAAAGATAAGGGGTCTGAATCCAGTTAGGATACCGCGGCAGGAAGCGGTGCAGCGCGGGCTCAGTGGTCCAGCTGCACATTAAGTACAGGATATACTGTCGAGAGCGGGCCTCGCTCACAAGAACAAATAAACTGCACCCAGAACCCAGCTGAGACTGGGTTTGTGTTTTCACTCCGCGACACCACTGACCCCAGTTTCCATCCTGGGGCAGAACGTGGACGTCTTTGAACACTACAAATATCATCGACAGTAAACCGGACCGGACTAAGAACACTGACCGAGCCGCCTCTATTTCCTGAGGAGGCTCGGCTCCTTTAACATCTGCCGGACTATGCTGAGGATGTTTTATGAGTCAGTCTCAGCAGACTGAGAGCAGCAGATGCCAACAGACTCGACAAGCTGATCAGGAAGGCCGGTGACGTTGTGGGGGTGGAGCTGGACACTTTGACGGCAGCGTCAGACAAGAGGATGCTGTCGAAAGTATTCTGATTCTGATGTTCACGCACTGAAAACGGGAAAATGAAACACTGCTTCACTCTTCACTCATTGTAAAGTTCTGTACACCTGAACTGATTTCAACAAACCCACATACAAATGATGCGAGATAACACAAGACAGTTTGTTCTGGTGGTGTGAAGATGCTTGTGGTAATCATTCAGCTGAACGATGATCAGCTGATCACCAGCTGGGCTTCTTGTTCTGGAGGAGAGAGTCGGGTGCAGAGCGAGACCTTCTGGAAGAATAAACACCCAGAGTCTCATTGGATTCTCAGAGGAGAGCTCAGAGACGACTCTTAAAATTTGGGGATTACAAAGTGGATTTATCCTCACTCCTGTTTATCTACCCGACTGCAGCAGCATCAGCGATCAGATCAGTGATCTCCATTATTGGCTGACTGGAGCTGGAGTTGAAATGTACTTTTCTTTATGAACGTAACGTTACAGAGAACCAACTTCACTGGTCAGTGCTGAGTTAAGTGAGAGGTTGACCAGCATCCAAACATACAGACTCTAGTTTAAGACTGATGTACAGTAAAATAATCTGGCTGTTTGAGGAGAATAAACACCAACGATCCGAGCGGTTAAACTGACACCATCAAACAATGACCCTGCAGATGAAAGTCCAGCTGACGTGTTAAAAGCTTTCTTCATTTTAAAGGGATATTCCGGTGTAAGTTTAATCCATGGTCTAACACACATGACACCGAGTAAGACTCCCCCTCGAGAGGTCAAGTTAGCTGACCGCTAGCTTAGCTAGTTTTAGCAACCTCAGAAAAGACCGCACGATAACAATACACTGCAGCTTATGTCTCCAACTAGACAACCGCCATCAAAAAGCCACAATTAATGGTGAGAACAGCAGCAAACTTCAGCAACAGTACATGTACAGTCCCAGCACACAGTACGAAGCATCAAACATCTGCTAGCTTTGCCGGATTTGTATTAGCTAAATTAGCGGTCAGCTAACTTGATCTCTCGAGGGGAGTCTTACTCGGTGTCAAGGTGCGTTAGACCATGGATTAAACTTACACCGGAATATCTCTTTAAGTTACGTCTCATTTGCCAACTTCCATTTCCTGGAAGTCGCATCAGACGACCTCATAAAAAGAACCAGTTCCTTGACTAAACTTGTTGATTTCTCTGGGTTTGAAGATTGTTGGAAATATCTTGAATAATATAAGAACACGTCTCAACAAAATACATAACAAAAGTCATTTTAAGACATTTTAATGCTGAATTCCTTATATTCCGTATTGTATTTTAACATAATATGATGCGTATTATAGGAACTGTTGATATGAAATGTACAATGCCAACATTTTCTGATGGCAGCTGGACTTCGACGACCACATTATTGGGTCACTTAAACAGACAAAGGATGATGCACTGCAGATTCAGAGACAACAGAGTGGAGCTGTGCTATCAAGAGATGAAGTCAGGAGCTGTATGAGGGCGACGGGGATGTGGTCAAGGACAGGAAGAGGTGTGGAGGGGAATGTGTCGGGGCTGACAGACAGCAGGATATGGCCTAACTCACAGCACTGTCTCTTTCTCCAATAGGAGGACACAGTATGGTGTTAACAGGAGAAAACACCCAGAGCAGCTCACACCGTCGCTACCAACGCTCTTCCCGGTACAGTAGTGGTTTCCTCTGCAAGCGGAAAGCCCTTCAGATGAACTGCAAGCTGCATGACAGCAACACGAGCTGAGTGACTGCTGAGAATAACGACTGACTGCAGATCAGCTGGGTGGTCGAAACATAATTGACTCAGGCAGCGAAGATGAATGACGGCAATCAAGAGCGTTATCGCTAATCAGTCCCTTTGGCCACGTCGATGTTGCTCTGGGCTCCTCGACAAACGTCGGCCCAGAAGGACGAGACAAAGACAAAAAGAGGGGATTAAAAAACCGAGATAACAATTGAAACCGAAAGGAAGAAAAAGAGACGAGATGGTGAAGATGTCAGTGTGGTTTCCTGTTTCCCATGGCAGAAGAAAAGCGAAAAGTGTGACATCAACAAAAGATTCAAAACGCTGAATGTGAATGATGAAGCGCTGTGTGTGTGTGTGTGTGTGTGTGTGTGTGTGTGTGTGGGAGGACTGTGTTGTGTACGTGCATGTGCATACAGCGGACAGAACATTGTGTTCAATGACGCGTCGTTGAGGTTTTCACCGACACATTCAGCCGGGTACACTCTGCGGTCGGGGCCAGGACTCCTGTGTGCTCTGTACGTCGCAGTCGATTGTGGTTTTAAGACAGATCCGCTTTGAACTTTAATGTGATTAGACGGCAAATTACATTACGTTCATTTCTCAGAAAGTGAGTGAAATGGGGGTTGGAGGACAGAAAGAACAATCCCTCTCTTGATGGGTTTGCCAGGTGTTATCCTCGAGGAATCTCCCAAAAAACAACGTTGACTCAGGATCCAGCTGAGCGACCGGCCTCGAGCTGACACCGGGGGGATGTGAAGGTGGCATCTTCTCCAGGCACGGCATCTCTCAATCAAAACAAAAGATGTAGTAGCTTCGGGGAATGGGAGATGCTGTCTTCTTTGTTAAAGGCAAGCCTTCTCATAGATCTCCTTGTTGTTTTTCCCATCTGTCATGTCTCTTTTAATTTATCCCTCCCTTTTTGTATTATTTTCCTTTGTTTGTTCTTACATGCTCTCTATGTTTGTGTGTTGTGTGTTGTTATGTTTATTTGTTTATTTGCTATTTGGAAAGCACTTTGGATCCCAGTGTCAAAAAGGTGCTATATAAATAAAGTTTTACTTACTTACTTACTTAAACAGCAACCGTTGCTAGTTCAAATCTGCGTGACTCGGGCAGAAGTGTTGACAGATGAGGTCATGTTTCTGAGGTTTCAGTGGCGTTTACGTTCTCGTCGTGTTCGGCGACTCCCTTCCTCACTCTCTCCTCTAAGTTAAAGCAGCAGGGGACAGAATAAAATGCACCGATACCTTGAATAATATGATGGATTTCTCTGAGTTTGAATACTGTAAACATTTGGGATGATGCACAGTGAGAACACACCTCAACAAAATATACAACGTGTGAAAAACAGCTGTATTCAAGTGCACAACAGGATGATAGTGGTGATACTATTTTATCTATTACCTCAAACATCCCCTCAGGATTTTATTTCAAAACATATAAAAATCTACACACCCCTCATCACCTCAAGATAGTCTTCCTTCCTACATGTTTAACCTCAGTTTTTATTGATTTGTTGCATCAAACTTTGCACATGCATCGTCTGAGTGCTGCAGCATTATAACTGACTCTCATGTTTCAGTGTTGGTGAACAGCACCAACCAACAGGACCCTGCTTTTGCATGTTCTGGCCCACAGACTTGTTCCTCTTATGGAAATTTGTTGTCTGTGTGAATTCAAACTGCAGCAGACAAAAGCAGAAGTCTGTGGTTTTGCTGCTCTCTCGTATGAATGTTTTAGTCGGGTGGTGACAAAAAACCACACTGAATAAATAAAGGCTGCAGAAGTAATGTTTCCCAGGGGGGCAGTGGGTGCTGTCAGTACGCTGCAGACATGCGATATACACTAAAAGTCAAACCCTGGCCTCTGATTGGCTACTGTCCTGCTGTGATGTCACCAGGGCTCGCATATAAAGAGGCAGGCGGGCTCAGCTGCTCCAAAAGGGCAAGTGTGGTGGAGGGCTGAAGGAGTGTGTTTGTACGTGAGCGTGTGCTGGACAGAGAGAGCGAGGCAGAGAGTTCCAGAAGAAGAAGAAGAAGAAGAAGAAGAAGAAGAAGAAGAAGGGAAACCAGACAGCTCCTGACAAACACATTATAATGATCCTTTGTGTTGTGGATGTAAAAGCGAGTGGATTATCAGATCACAGGATTGTAAAGCAGAGCAAACAGCCTGGAGGTAGGAACCCGACCACCGCTGCACACATGCTGCACACCCACACTGAGATCCAGCCGACAGGTACATTCATAAAAGTATTTTACAGTAATTGCACGTACAGCTCAACACATTTCTTCATCACGCAGACGGATTGTACAGCGTGCAGGATGATGTTTCTGCTGCAGCTTCTTTTAGATCAAAGGTCACCTGAAGCCAAATGTTTACCTCACAGTTTACAGTGTCAATACAAATAAAAACAGATTACAATTATCAACATTTTGACACAAAAAACATATAAGTGAAGTAACTGTGATCAGAACTGACACTTTGATTACAGCAGAACTTATTTAACATTGTAAAACTGACATATTTTAAAGACGTAATGGAAAATGTAACCAAGTAATCTGACAATGTAACAATAACTCAGTCTGAGAAAGTGTCACAATGATACAAAGTAACGTTACTTGATTACTTTCTGTCACTTTTGGTGACTTCAGTTGCAAACAGAGACGAGAGAAAAGAAAAAATCAATGAGACGACTTTTGTTTAATCTTAATAACGAGTGTGTGTTTTGTGAGATCACACACTCGTGTATTGTGTTTCACTCAGTGATGTTGTGTGAGACGACTACATCTTTCTTTATTTTTAAAATTCAGTTCTTGTTAGTAATCCTCTTTTTTCTGTAATATCTACGTGAATACAGTTTTCTTTTGTATCCTGATGATGTAATCCTGTTACTCTCCAAGCCTGGTAAAGACACAACTATATTGTTTACACTGAAATACATTTTACATCCTCTGGCAGCTCTGATCAAGAAGTTTAGTTACACATATTCATAAAAGCACATCGAGCAGTTGTGATCATGAAACACATCTCATAATATCCTCTGATCCAGATCTGATTCAGCAGCACGCTGATGTTTAAAACGATTCTTCAGCCTTAATGTAATAAATTACAACCCAACTCTGGTTAAAGCTAAATAACACAGCTGATTTATTACCTGAGGTTTAATGACAAATTTGGACCTTTTCTCCGAAGTGAGAAGCAGAAACATTCACCGATCGTGTGTTGAAACATCACTCAGATCCTCTTTTCTTTGTTCTGTCAGCTGTCGCAGGAGAATAAAACCCTCTGACCAAACCTCCTCTCGCAGAAATATGTCAGATTCTTCTCGTGTGAGTCTGATTCACACTCAGCGAATCAAAACCAGCTTTCATCTTCAACACATTCAGTTTATATCAGGATGTTAAAGTGTTTTATGGCCGTGCTTTTCACGAGACCTACAGAGACGACTCTCCTCTCTCACAGTTTATTCTACTAAACTGTGTGTTTTCAGCTTAATTGCCACCACTCAGCTATCTCAGCCTAAATATTGAGACACGTACGTCTCAGTAAATCTTTTGTGTTTGAGCGTCGGCCTCGGAGAGCTGGTCAAGTTTCTTTGTGTGTTTAAACGGCTCGAGCGAGGGGAGGAGCAGAGCTGACGATCATGATTATTGATCTAATCAGCGGTGGGAGTCTGAAGGGTCATTAGTGTGAAGGGTGGCGGGGTCAAGCGTCAGGCCGAATGAAGTGTGTGTGCGCTGAACCTCTTACAGACGTGAATTAAAGAGGAAAACATTCCTCTGGTTTCTACAGTGTTGGCTTGTGATTGATGCGGCCGTCTGAGCTGCGCGTCGGAAACAACCTTCGAAACGTCACTAATGAAAGATTGATTTTTTTTGCAGATTACTTTGCAGCAGATCCATCATTTCCTCCGCACTCTCTAAATATAAATGTGTTGCGTTGGGGACATTTTAGCGCTGATAATTAATGTTCTGTATTACTGCTGTAATGTCAAAAGACTGACAAATGATAAAAAGAAAAACAATCTTGTCAATATTACCCCAATACCCAACACTTTGCTGGGTAAACACTTATGAATCAATGCGTCTCTCTCTTCAGCTGGCATTTACATGTGTCCGCTGTGTTTGCATTGTGTTGGAGTGACGCCAACACACATATTAATACAAGTGCACATGTACACAGAAGATCGAGTGAAGCAAACACCCCTGAGGGGAAAGTCAGAGGAGCATTAAGAAACCTGAGCTGTACCTGCTGTAACGCCGTGAAACTAAAGTCAACGCAGCTCCACCTGCGAAGCAAACGGACGATAAGTAGCTTCTGTAGGACGACTCAAAATCCTGAAACTTAGCAAACTTCACTGTACCTACAGTCCGGTTCATCCCCCGACTGTCAGAACCGTCAGGATAGTGAACAAGGATCACCAGGTGGAGCCTCTCCTCTGATTGGTCGGCTCACACAGGCCCGACCCAGCGCCGCTAACAACAACAGAGCAGCTCTGCTAAATCAATTCTGACGTTGCCAAACAACTTGTTTATGCAAAATGTTGGACACAGTAGCCGTTTTTATTCTGGGCAGTAAGCCACCAATCTGCCGTCCTTTTGGCGGCTCGCTCCGCGGATTTAGACAGAAGGCGGCAAATTGGTGGTCTGTTTTGTTCCGCCAGTTTGGCCCCTCGGAGGGTAACGTTACACTTATTTGCGCCTCCATTGCTGTGTAAATCCGAGGCGGCAATGTGGTGGCAGATGCTGAGATGGGCGGAGGTGTGGATGACGTGCACTGCTGCGCACCCACAGCCGGGAGTTTTAAAACCAGGAAACAGCTGATCACAGCAGTCAGTTCGTCACTTCATCCACCAAGATGAGCAGCTGGAAAGCCGCTGAGATCCGGGAGATGCTAGCGTCTCCTCGCTCTCTGTAGCTGTCTTGGTTGTCCGCTTGTTGTTGTAGCGGCGAGCTAATAGCGGTCGCTGCTTTCAAATTAAAAGCCCCCCGCTAAGAACCCAGTTCTAAACTCCGATGGGGTGCAATGTAAAGCTCTTATTTTGAAGAAAAACTGTGAAAAATCGTCCCATAAGGAATGAATGGGACGGGGTCAAAAAAGTCGCAAAATCATCAACGTTTTTCAAACATCTCCTGCTCTGGCAGACTTTGACCTAGAGACACCATTCAAACTTTAAAATGTAGGCACAAGTCTCATCTATTTGAGTTGTATTTGAACTTTCTTTCTACGATGTTTAGTTTTTGAACGGTGACCCTTAATTGATCGTGAGTGATTTCGAAAATCAGAAAAATTCAGGATTTTCAATGAGTGTGTATTGCGGAATGTTCGCGCAGCACCAACTGGCAGAGTGGTGGAGCCTGAAAAAAACTCTCCGAAAATGTTTCTTTAGATGACGATCCTAGCCACAGATTTCACACTACAATAGTGATATTTTCCAAGAACGTAGCCACACTTGTCTTCTGTCTGGCAACGTGTCCACTTTATCGGGAGGATGTACGGTTTTTGAATTATCTGCGTCTAACCGACACAAACTCCAGCAACTGCCCCATAAGCCCCAATGTTAAACGGGAAGAGGATTTTGGGAGAAAAGCAGAAACTGCCCTGCTTCTCTTCACGCCCAACTTCCTGCTTCACGTCACGTCACATGTTGACGCCTACCAGAGGAGGAAAAGTGGAGGCTGTTTGGAAAAGGAGGAATATTACACCTCCCTTTTAGACAGACAAGGAGGCACATTGCAGCCTTTACCTTGCTGCACATGTGCCACCTTTTCTATCTAAAAGGGGCTTCTGATGTAGTGTGACGTCACAAAGTCACAGAATTAAAGGCGGGACTCGTGACGATGTGTTTAGGAGCAGTGTTTTCCGTGGGAGAGTTCATTCACAGCCTGGTCAACGCTGCTGTAACAGCTGACATCCATCCTCACCTGTAAACTTGGCGTTCGCTCGCAGGAGGTGATTATATCTGAACCAAGAGGCCAAATGTGATCTCTGCTCAAGCTATATATTAATAAAATAACTTGATGATGCTTCGTGTCATCTTTTCTCTTCTGCTCCTTATTACTTTTCTAGAGAAAACTGAAGCGATGAGATGAGACATTGCATCACAGCAGGATATAATGCGGACATCATGAGCTTTGACAAACAAAGAAACATTGTGGTCAGGAGTAGTTTTTTCCAGCTACGTCTCCTGGCCAAAGTCAAAATGTTTTTAAGCCATCAAGACCTTGAGAAAGCCATCCATGCTCTAATCAGTTCAAGATTAGACTACTTCAATGCACTTTATATTGGCGTCTCCCAGTCCTCTCTTAGTCGTCTTCAACTTGTACAAAATGCTGCTGCTCGCCTTTTAACTAGCACTAATAAACGAGAGCACATCACCCCCGTTCTTTGCTCCCTTCATTGGCTTCCCATCAATCACAGAATTGATTTTAAACTTCTTATGTTTGCTTTTAAAGCTCTTAATGGCCTCGCCCCATCTTATTTATCTGAGCTTTTAACTGTTCGTGATCCTGGTAGAGCCTTGAGTTCGTCCAACCAACTTCTGCTGGAAGTGCCCAGGTCAAAGTACAAGCATTGGGGTGACCGAGCCTTTTCTGTTGCTGCTCCCAGGCTCTGGAACAAACTCCCCACCGAAATGCGTCTTATCTCTGACCTAGGCCTTTTTAAATCTAAATTAAAAACGTATTTATTTAGGTTGGCTTTTAATACCCAGTAGTGCTCTGACACATTTTATTGTTTTTATCATTGGTATTATTTTATTCTATTTTAATGTTTTTATTGTTTTTATTTTACTATGTATTGTAAAGCACTTTGGTTCCCCGAAAGGGTTGTTGTTGTAAAGGGCTGTATAAATAAAGCACATTTACATTTACCTTTACATCATCAACTCATAATAAACCTCAGCGAAATATAATAAATATGTATGTGTTTATCTTCATTCAGCAGAGATTTTTCTCTTGATATCCAAAAGGGTTTAACTCTGTCTCGATCCATGTGGAAGCAATTTTTCACTTGCATGTTCAGGACAAACTCACCTCTCTTCATTGATTTGGACAGCATGCTAACCTGAAGCGCCGCGGGCTCACTGCAAGGATTCATTCAAATTCAAACAGTAAATCATCTCTGAAAGATCCTAGAAGAGCCTACTCTTGATCCTGTCCCATTTCCAGTTTTTACCCCCAACCCTCGTTTTCTCAGAATGGAGTTTCGAGGGATAGAGGTTGAAATCTTCCCCAGTGAAATGGGACAAACCTTTCAAGACCCTCTTAATGCTAATTTATGCTCCCTTAATGTATAAAAATCGATCGTCCTTTCCAACGATATAAACGTCTCTGCCCTCTTACTGCTCCGTTGGTCCATCTGCGAAAGCTTTCAGAAATTACAAACCAAGCTGTGTTGTTCTGTCTGCAGATCATGGCACATCCGAGCGCTGTCTTAGCTCTGGCGAACCAATCAGAGAACAGCAACACCACTTCTGACGGGCGCGAGTACAACGATGCACAGCTCGTGCTGCTGGGTGTTGCGATGGCTGTTCTGGTTCTGGTGATAGTTTTTGGTAAGTTACGGAACAAATCATCAGTGGTTTATTAGCTGAACTAATTTGGGCAACATTCAAATGTCTTTTAAACTCTTTCTCGTGTCCAGGTAACGTGCTGGTGATCACAGCCATCCTGCGGTTCCAGCGGCTGCAGACCGTCACCAACCTCTTCATCGCGTCGCTGGCGTGCGCCGACCTCATCATGGGTTTGGTCGTGGTGCCCTTCGGCTCCAGCTACATCCTGCTGGGAGCCTGGCAGTTCGGGAACTTCATGTGCGAATTCTGGACGGCGACCGACGTGCTGTGCGTGACGGCCAGCATAGAAACCCTGTGTGTGATCGCTCTGGACCGCTACCTCGCCATCACCTCGCCGCTGCGCTACCCCATGCTACTCACCAGGTACGAGCAAGACATTGGTAGTCATTCATTGTTTGGTTTTGATAGTGAGCCCCCTGCTGCAGAAGTTGTACGTTAAAGGGGAAGGATTGGTGTATGAAAAACTAGAATCAGACCTGTGTACTGAAGGCTGAGATCTGACAATGTAGACGTGCGATGCTAAACTGGCTCATTAGAACAGTTTCATTTATGCCGTTTTTCCACCGACAGTACCAGCTCGCCTCGCCTCGACTTAGCTCGCCTTTTTTGCATTCCCATTACTGAAATCTGGTACCTGGTACCTGCTAAAGTGGTGCTTTTTTAGTATCACCTCCAAGTTCACCTCTATCAAGTTCCAACCGAGCTGAGCTGATACTTCTGTGTGACGTAAGCTGGCAGCCGGCCACTGATTGGACAGAGAGCGACGCCACTTGACGACTCGTGACGAGCGCGACGTCCGAGCCTGACGCCCGCTACCTTTAAAAACTAGCATCTGCGTTCAGTCAACATAGCGATTACATGGAAGGAACAACGCGCAGGAACACGGCGTGGACCGTGGCAGAGGTGGAGACGCTCCTGAGTGTTGTCGCTGAAGACGCATCCAGAACGAGCTCGATGGTGCGACAGGAAATGAAAAGGTGGACGTGTTTTGCGTCGCCCACAGCTAGCCCTGTTTATGTGTCGCGTGGATAAGTACGTCACTGATGACGACCCGCCCACGTTGATGACGACCCGCCCACGTTGATGACGACCCGCCCACGTTGATGAGATACTAATTCTAGATGGAAACGCAACGCGTCTGAAACCAAACCAAGTAGAGCCACGATAAGCCGAGCCGAGGCGAGCTGGTACTGTCGGTGGAAAAAAGGACAAATGGTTCCTATCGTGTTTCTTTTGTAGTGGATCTTCTGGACAGCCAACATAACATCAAGATCAGCGTGATGTCTCTAACTTATTTGTCTCTTGTCTCTTGTCTTTCTTGCTGCTGTAGGGGTCGAGCCTTCGCGGTGATCCTCGGGGTTTGGGTCGTGGCCTCCCTCATCTCCTTCCTGCCCATCCATCTGAAGCTGTGGGTGTCACAGGATAAGGCAGCCCAACAGTGCTTAGCCAACAAGACCTGCTGTGATTTCAACACCAACGCAGCCTACGCGGTGTCCTCCTCGATCGTGTCGTTCTACCTGCCGCTGGCGGTGATGATCTTCCTCTACAGCCGGGTCTTCCAGGAGGCTCAGAAGCAGCTGGAGAAGATCCGAGGGAGGAAGCAGCACTTGTATAACTTGCATTACAACGCACAGCTGACTCCCAACGATAGTCCCGCGATGAATCAGCTCAGAGCGGGGGAGAAGGTGGAGATGCAAAAAACAGGAGGTGCAGACGCCGAGAAGGAGGAGAAGTTAGTGGAGAGCAGAGCGAGGACAGAAAAGGGGGAAGGAAAACAATCCGCCACGAAGCGTCTGAAGTTCTGTCTGAAGGAGCACAAGGCGGTGAAAACTCTGGGGATCATCATGGGAACCTTCACGCTGTGCTGGCTCCCCTTCTTCATCCTCAACATCCTCACGACCTTCCTCGACTTGGGAGACTGGAAGCTGCTCTTCAGGCTCCTCAACTGGCTGGGATACTCCAACTCTGCCTTCAACCCGCTCATCTACTGCCGCAGCCCCGACTTCAGGCACAGCTTTCAGGAGATACTCTGTCTGAGGGGCAAAGCGAGGAGGCGATGGGGCTGGTGGTGCCGGGACAGAGACTGTTACTCAAAGTCCCCGAACAGGACGAACGGGATCTCAGACCTGAAGGGTGTTCGGGGGCTGGACTTCCAGCAGGGTTCGGGGTGGAAGGGCAGTTTGGAGAGCTCGATCCGAGACAGCACCTTAACTCTGGATCCTGCCACGACTTCTGCTGAGCAGGTTCTGGAGGTAGCTCCTGGTTCCCTGGCAAGCTGGCAGGCGAACAGCTCTGCGAACGGGAGCTGTAAGGAAAATCTGGCTTCTACTGCTTGACCAAATACGATGTTAAACTTTACATTGTGTGTGCAGTCTGGTGAAGCTCAAAATGTTTGTGATCTTGTTGCATGAAAGTCAGAGGTTTTCTTCTCACAGTCTTGATCTGCAGCCTCCTTCTTGCTCACCTCCACCACCAACTCATGCAATCTGCACATGACATGACACTTGTTGTAGAAATGGTGATTAACTGCCAACATTTCGTTCGGCTGCGTTACGAGCTTCACCAAACTGCAGCCTACAACAGGGCTGTGATTGGAAGATGGTGATGTCATGATGTCATGATGGACTGCATATGAATTACTGTTTACTGACACACCGGACAAGTAGGAGTGAATTCTGCAGTCAGAAGTATCAAAGTATTAAAATAAAAAAGGTTTTACCGACGGCTAGATAATAAAAAAATATCATGCATTCCAAAATGCTCCTTTACTGAAAGCAGCCAGAGAGTAAAATCCCCCCAAAAATAAGTTGCTGGTTCCAGTTCCTGCACACTGTCCAGCTGCAAAGAGGCAAATCATGCACGCTGTAAATCACAGATGGTGAAAGAACAACTCTTTACAGATGGAACAGGAAGGATTCAAACTGTTTTAACGAGCGATTTATACAGCAGCAGGCTTGACTGATCAGTTTGGATGACTGAGATTCACATGAGAAAATGTTCCTCTGTGTCTTGTTAAAGCCCCTGAAAACTCTGTCTTCGTGTTTTATGATAGAACATTTGCGAGACAAAATAAGCAGCAATCAAAAAAAGTCAGACCCAGTGAGAAAAGCTGGGAAAAAACAGAAATATCTCACGTAAACTGTGGCAGAAAATGATATGTATGTTCTTCTCCTGCAAAGCTTTCAGGGTCTTTAGATGGATTGTCATGAACAGCCGTCCACACGTACACGGGTACTTTTGGAAACAGGGTTCAAAACGAAACTGAACTCTGTTCCAGAAGTAATCCTGAACTGAAAATGCAAATCACAAGACTTTTCACAAACACTGTGTGTGTCGTCGTTGTGAGGAGGAAGCAGATTCGTCTACACTGTGACTGACTGCTTAGTTACAGAAAATACAAGTAAGGATTTTCACTTTAGTTTACTTTTTAACTCACCTGCTTTACGTTACGTATGTCAAAGGTACCAGGGCTGCAGCAGAACAAAATAATGAGGCGCTGAAACGTGACACAGAATCTTTTTTTTTTATGAAAACATACGACACTTTTCCGTTGTTATGTTGCAAATATGTTCTATTAGGACGATAAAGTGTACAAAACACCTGTGTAGGTGTGGACGGGGCCTTAATGAAGCTGGAGACGACTGCAGCCTCGGGCGGTGTTTGATATGCATCACAACAAGCTCAGCTGTTATCTCAGACATAAACCCAAACGGCAGGAAGCGCGAGCGGGAATCTGGCACCACGTCGGCAGCGCTAATAAGCTCATCTGCCAGCAACATCCGTTTAAAACCTCCATGAAGCAGAAGTTTAAAAAAAGGCTTTTTGTTTGCCCCGCGGCTGAAAGTCTTATAATAACGATAATAACCTTTTTCATTCCGTCCTGATAAACCTCACAGCCGGTCCAAAAACAATGTGCTGGTGTGTATTTGTGGAGCAGATAAACATCGAAGAGCCGAAACTTGTGACGGTCACCACCGCTCTTTCTTTCATCGCTTATTCACTGGAACTGTTTTCCCTCAGCGCCGACCCGCTCTCTGTGGGTTTTGCCATTTTTCAGCTCCATTATGGTACCAGCGCCGCCGTCATCTGTCACACGGAGCTGGGGAGAGATAATTTCCATAACATCGTCTGTTCGATGTACAAACAGAGCGACCGCATCAAAGTGATGATGATAAAGTGGCCACAGTCCCGCCTGCAACCCGATCGCTTGAGTTCAGTCTGGCAATGCAGGTGGTTGGGTTTAGGAACAAAAAACTACCTGGTTAGGGTTCAGAGAAGATCATATTTTGGATTAAAATTGGTCGAAAAGAACAAGAAGTCGTGATCTTGTCAAAAAATATCTGCTAGGAAACTGTCCAGACGTCTCCTCGTGGCACAGACCATCAATCAGGGACCGGTATCAAATGCCGTTTCTCAACGGACAGTACCAGCTCGCCTAAGCTCAGCGTGGCACTGCTTGGTTTGTGTCTTGAAGACGCGTTCACTTCTCATCTGAGAGGCTTCATCAGTTCGGACGTGGTCGAGTCGAGCAGGAACTGATGGAGCGCGTCGTCGATGAGAGGTGAGACGGTCTTCAAGACAAAGACCGAATGCAGTTGCTTCGATTCAATTCCTTGAGCATAACGTCATGACCTGGATGAATGAGAATATTCACAGGCTTGGTCATCAAATGTGTGGTTCGTCCACCGACAGTGACCAGCTCGCCATCGGCGTCAGCGCGGTCGTCATACTTGGTTTGGTTGTCAGACTCGTTAGCGGTTCCATCTAGAATTGAGTAGTCGTCTTCAACGTGGGCGGGTCGTCTTCAACGTGGGCGGGTCGTCATCGACGCTGGGCGGGTCGTCTTCAACGCGGGCGGGTCGTCATCAACGCGGGCGGGTCGTCATCAACGTGGGCGGGTCGTCATCAGTGACGTACTTATCCACGTGACACATAAACAGGGCTAGCTGTGGGCTACGCAAAACACGTCCACCTTTTCATTTCCTGTCGCACCATCGAGCTCGTTCTGGATGCGTCTTCAGCGACAACACTCAGGAGCGTCTCCACCTCTGCCACGGTCCACGCCGTGTTCCTGCGCGTTGTTCCTTCCATGTAATCGCTATGTTGACTGAACGCAGATGCTAGTTTTTAAAGGTAGCGGGCGTCAGGCTCGGACGTCGCGCTCGTCACGAGTCGTCAAGTGGCGTCGCTCTCTGTCCAATCAGTGGCCGGCTGCCAGCTTACGTCACACAGAAGCATCAGCTCAGCTCGGTTGGAACTTATACGGAGGTGATACTAAAAAAGCACCACTTTAGCAGGTACCAGGTACCAGATTTCAGTAATGGGAACGCAAAAAAGGCGAGCTGAGTCGAGGCGAGGCGAGCTGGTACTGTCGGTGGAACGGTTCCTGAGGTGTCACGCTTCTGAAAGCTGAAACGCCGTCTTGAACTGCAGTTGGCAGCCTCCTCCACCCTTTACTCCACATATGAACGTAAGGTCATTAACATGTGATGTGAACATGAGATGACACATTTTGTAGTTTGCAGAAATGTCAAACGCCAACATTTTTATCCTGGCGACTGGTCTGGCTTGAACAAGGTATGTACTGTAAATACGATCTGCACATGTGTGTGTGTCTGTGTGTGTGTATGTTTCGTGCACTCGGGATGTGATGTGATTAGATATTTGTGCATTTTAAAGCTTGAAACGTGCCGTTGGATGTTTGTTATTTTATTGTAATGTGTATGTGTAACTACAAGTTGGAAATACTGTCCTTTTTTTTATTTCAAGTTCAATAATTTATCACGTTCTCAAAAAAGGAACATCGTGTTTTTGTCATGTTTTGTTGAAGCACGTGGACGTCGGATCGCCGACACACGATCCGTGTCGGGACACCGAGAAGAACGGATTCATTTTCTACCTCCGCCGGACTCACATGAATGTCATTTTCATCTCTGTACATATTTATTCATAAGCTGTTGTATATTTTTGTGAGTAAAAGAATGAAGTCTGACGCGGCGTTGTTTGAATCTGTTGATGGTGTGTGTGAAAGAGGAAAGTGTGATCAACGCTTCTCGTCCACACGTCATGGTGACAGCAGGGTTTTCTCTGTCCGAGGCTACATGAGATCTCCAGCAGGTTCGGGGTCTACGTCAGGACGGATCTTGAGCAGATGCCAGAACAACCTCAGCTGGCTCCGATTGAAACAAAAGCGCCATGTGCTTCCCGATCATCGTCTATGTGAGCAGAAGTGTGATGAATTCTGGTCGGCCTGTCCTTGTTAGCGTAAGAGAAAGTTTCCACACAAGCTTCGTCTGGTTTGAAGACAGCTTGTGAATGGTGCTGACGTGTTTGACTTCGTGTCGCAAATATTAACACCGCTCTCGCTTCGGTTATACGAGGACACGATGGCTCACCTGGTTCTGCATTGTTTCTCCTGAATCTGAAGTTCCACAATCAGAATCTGAGCTTCCTTTCCAACGACCGCAGAGTGACATCCAAATAACTGGAGCACATCCTCCAGTCCCCCTTTTTTAAAGGTCCACTGTGTAGTGTTTTAAGTAATTTATGACCTCAAATCAGCGTCTTCATTCATAAATAAGTCCTCATTGGTGTAAAATGATCTCTGCCAACAATCTCACTTCTCCTCCTGAGGGAAGAATCACACATTGTGACGTGAAGCAGGAAGTTGGGCGTGAAGAGAAGCAGGGCAGTTTCTGCTTTTCTCCCAAAATCCTCTTCCCGTTTAACATTGGGGCTTATGGGGCAGTTGCTGGAGTTTGTGTCGGTTAGACGCAGATAATTCAAAAACCGTACATCCTCCCGATAAAGTGGACACGTTGCCAGACAGAAGACAAGTGTGGCTACGTTCTTGGAAAATATCACTATTGTAGTGTGAAATCTGTGGCTAGGATCGTCATCTAAAGAAACATTTTCAGAGAGTTTTTTTCAGGCTCCCCCACTCTGCCAGTTGGTGCTGCGTGAACATTCCGCAATACACACACATTGAAAATCCTGAATTTTTCCGAAATCGCTCACGATCAATTAAGGGTCACCGTTCAAAAACTAAACATCGTAGAAAGAAAGTTCAAATACAACTCAAATAGATAAGACTTGTGCCTACATTTTAAAGTTTGAATGGTGTCTTTAGGTCAAAGTATGCCAGAGCAGGAGATGTTTGAAAAACGTCGATGATTTGCGACTTTTTTGACCCCATCCCATTCATTCCTTATGGGAAGTTTTTCATACGGAGGCTTCCATGTCCTTCCGCTCTATAAAAAACGATGAACTGGTGAGAGGGACAAAAAGCTCTACGTGGTACAGATAAGGCTAAAGGCGTTTTCACTCAGAGCCAGCGTGACTGTGGAATGGAGAAGGAGCTTAGCCAGACGCGCTCGTCAGCTGCAGTTTGAAGTCTGTTTGAAATAACGTACCTCATCACCCGAAACTAAACTTGATGAAGTGCTGTTTGAAGACATGTTGTTGTCACAGCTTCTTGAATCTTGACACATCCCGCCTGCCGTAGTTCCAACAGAAAATCCTCTTCCCGTTTAACATTGGGGCTTATGGGGCAGTTGCTGGAGTTTGTGTCGGTTAGACGCAGATAATTCAAAAACCGTACATCCTCCCGATAAAGTGGACACGTTGCCAGACAGAAGACAAGTGTGGCTACGTTCTTGGAAAATATCACTATTGTAGTGTGAAATCTGTGGCTAGGATCGTCATCTAAAGAAACATTTTCGGAGAGTTTTTTCAGGCTCCCCCACTCTGCCAGTTGGTCCTGCACGAACATTCCGCAATACACACTCATTGAAAATCCTGAATTTTTCGAAATCGCTCACGATCAATTAAGGGTCACCGTTCAAAAACTAAACATCGTAGAAAGAAAGTTCAAATACAACTCAAATAGATAAGACTTGTGCCTACATTTTAAAGTTTAAATGGTGTCTCTAGGTCAAAGTCTGCCAGAGCAGGAGATGTTTGAAAAACGTCGATGATTTTGCGACTTTTTTGACCCCGTCCCATTCATTCCTTATGGGAAGTTTTTCATACGGAGGCTTCCATGTCCTTCCGCTCTATAAAAAACGATGAGCTGGTGAGAGTGACAAAAAGCTCTACGTGGTACAGATAAGGCTAAAGGCGTTTTCACTCAGAGCCAGCGTGACTGTGGAACGGAGAAGGAGCTTAGCCAGACGCGCTCGTCAGCTGCAGTTTGAAGTCTGTTTGAAATAACGTACCTCATCACCCGAAACTAAACTTGATGAAGTGCTGTTTGAAGACACGTTGTTGTCACAGCTTCTTGAATCTTGACACATCCCGCCTGCCGTAGTTCCAACAGGCTGCAACGCACGTTTGAAAACGCGAGGCGCTAGAGAGCAGTATTCATTTGGATGCAGAATAACATTTAACCACTAGATGGGAGAAATAATTCCACAGTGTCCCTTTAAAACTGGGAACCACTACTCACGTCTGTCCGTCCCCAGGTTCTGTCCTTGACCTCCGTGTGACACCGGAGCGGCCTGTCAGCAGAACCAGCCCAACAGTGTCCAGAACCTTCAGCATCTTGAGGCGACTCTGGCTGAAATTAGCTGATTATCTTGTGACAGCTCGCTCTCTAACAAACAACCTCAGGAGATTTGGTGGACAAATAAAGTTATTATCAGCTCAATATAATCTTGTGATTTTACCAACATTCACTGCGTGTTCTCCAACAAAGAACCTGGGGGAAATCTGGGTTTTTTTTATTTTTACCAAACACACAGCTGATAAAAAAAAAGTATCTCCTCAGTTACAAATTACTAGAAAATCCAAGTGTTCTTGATGCCCCTTACAGAAGTCCTGCAGAAAGTTTATTACGCTGGATGTTAATCTAATCCTTCCCTCAAACAGCGCCAACAGCAACACTGCAGCGTTTTCATATTAGCGCTGGCACTCGCTGTCGATCAGTCGCCTGTCAAGCAGCCAGTTTGGCTAAAGAACTGACAGACAGACAGACGACGAGCCGCTGATCAAGTCGAGCATTCATCAAAAATGTAATTTCAGGGAGTTCCTCATGAGGCTTCGCGATGTCCGTAACTCCTCAAAGGGCTCTTTGTGGACACGTCGACATGTGATTCTCCTCACGCTGCAACCTTTTTCACTGAGCGCAGGAGACAGAGGCTTGTTGTGCTTATTCAGTCATCCAGAGACCTGCCTGTTTGCATTAAAGTGTGTGTGTGTGTGTGTGTGTGTGTGTGCGTGTGTGTGTGTGTGGACGGGGGTGTGTGTGTGTGTGTGTGTGTGTGTGTGTGTGTGTGTGTGGACGGGGGTGTGTGTGTGTGTGTGTGTGTGGACGGGTGTGTGTGTGTGTGTGTGTGTGTGTGTGTGTGGACGGGGGTGGACGTGCAGTGACAGGTGCAGGCGGTCACAGCAGCTACAGTATCAGCTGCTGCAGAGGAAATACAATCAGCCATACCCACTCAATACACACACACACACACACACACACACAGCTATTACAACATGAAAACACGTGTGTGTGTGTGTGTGTGTGTGTGATCTCTTTCCGTGGTACAAGTTTCCGTGTGTGTGTGTGTGTGACCTGTTTCCAATTTAGACATGTTCAGGCTGACGTCTGTGTGTGAGCTCTATCTGTTTGGTTCACATCTTGATTTTCACATCTGATTTTGGTTTTTGTATTAAAAGACATGAGAACCTCTTGGCAGCTACACTCTTAGAAATACGGGTTCCAAAAGGGTTCTTCTACAAGGGCTGAGGTTCTACCTGGAACCATTTGCTTCTGAAGAACCCTTTCCCGAAGAAACGGTTTTTCAAGGGTTCTTGGTAACACTAACGGTTCCAGTAAGAACCATTTTGACTCAGAGAACCCTTTAAAAACCCTTTCCTGAATAAAGGGTTTTTCAAGGGTTCTTGGTAACACTAATGGTTCCAGTAAGAACCATTCTGATCCAGAGAACCCTTTAAAAACCCTTTCCTGAATAAAGGGTTTAAAAAGGGTTCTTGGTAACACTCACGGTTCCAGTAAGAACCATTTTGATCCAGAGAACCCTTTAAAAACCCTTTCCTGAATAAAGGGTTTTAAAAGGGTTCTTGGGAACGCTAACGGTTCCAGTAAGAACCATTTTGATCCAGAGAACCCTTTAAAAACCCTTTCCTGAATAAAGGGTTTTAAAAGGGTTCTTGGTAACACTAACGGTTCCAGTAAGAACCATTTTTATCCAGAGAACCCTTTAAAAACCCTTTCCTGAATAAAGGGTTTTAAAAGGGTTCTTGGTAACACTAACGGTTCCAGCAAGAACCATTTTGATCCAGAGAACCCTTTAAAAACCCCTTTCCTGAATAAAGGGTTTTAAAAGGGTTCTTGGTAACACTAACGGTTCCAGTAAGAACCATTTTGATCCAGAGAACCCTTTAAAAACCCTTTCCTGAATAAAGGGTTTTAAAAGGGTTCTTGGTAACACTAACGGTTCCAGCAAGAACCATTTTGATCCAGAGAACCCTTTAAAAACCCCTTTTCCTGAATAAAGGGTTTTAAAAGGGTTCTTGGTCACACTAACGGTTCCAGTAAGAACCATTTTGATCCAGAGAACCCTTTTTTGGAGAAAGAGTTCTTCAGGGATTGTTGAAAGCATGGGTATAAGATCCTGTATGGGTTCTTTGTAGAACCTCTCATGGGGGGTTCTGGGTGGAACCTTACACACACAGTTCTAGGTATAACCCTTTATGTTGGGTTCTAGGTAGAACCCTCCACCTTTATAAAAGGTTCTACCTGGAGCCAAAAAGGGTTCTCCTATGAGGACAAGCCGAAGAACCTTATATGGTTCTACTTAGAACTTTTATTTCTAAGAGTGTAGACTGTTTACCTGTAAACTTAAAAGCTGACAGACGCAGTTGGAACTTCTGCGTCACTGCAGCAACATTAGAACAGAGAACATCGAGTGTTACGTTACGAAACAATCCTCCTCTGATGTCCGATGACATAAAACAGTGTATTCTTAGTGCTGAGCGTTTAATCTGAGGGAACATTTCCTTTGAAAGCGGAACATTGAGAACAGAAAGTAGAACCGCAGCGCTCTGATGTTTTATTAGACTTTCAAAGGATTGATTAGGCAGATCTGACCACATCCTCTATCTTCACACATCTCGTTATCTCGGTGCCTCTATTTGTTCACCACACTATCCTTTAATCTCTGATCTAATTTAACTCAATTAACTTCTGCAGCACTTCACATTAAACCGATTAAAAGAGCTGCAGTGTTCTAAGTTTAACGTTCCGTCTCTGCGTGTGATTATCTGCCGTCACTTCCCCGTCAAACATTCGTCTGGGTGTGTCTGTTTTATCGCACGGTGAGGTGTTAACTCGCATTATAGAGCCGACAACGAGCAGACTGCATCAGTCAGCCACAAACACACAAACAGCACACACACACACACACACACACACACACACACACACACACACACACCCCTGTTGACAGGCAGATGCACTTTAATCCCTCCAGATGAAAACAGAGACCCTCTGAGCCCTCAGGCCTTTCTACACAGAACACAGAGCTGGAGGTATGCCCTCCGGATACACACACACACACACACACACACACATACACACACACACACACAGCACACACACACACACACACACAAAGCAGTATATGTACCTGTACTGAATACACACATGTCTGCATGCAAATGATGCAGAATATGCAGAGATATAAAATGTCCTGAGTGTGTGTGTGTGTGTGTGTGTGTGTGTGTGTGTGTCACAGAGAGAGCGAGATCTGCCAAGTGTGTCTTATGATCACAGAGAGTTTATAGATGGTGAGCTTGTGTTGCTGCCTGAACTGAAGCCGACCCGACGTCTGCTGCCAGAAAGCAAGAAAGACAGTGAGAACAGACATTCTGTCCGTCCGCCCGCGTCACGTACGTACAAACACACCACAACACAAAAGCAGCGCCGTGCCGTATGTCTAACGGTGACGCTGATGTGCACCTGTGCAACACCTGAACACAGCAGTGCTTCTTCTGGAATCTCATCGACCTGCACGGCAACACATGCACGTCTAAACGTCTGCTTTTCAGTCACAAAGAGGCGGACAGAAGGGAACACACAGGCCAAAGAGGATGTTGAGTGTGAGTTCATGTGACCATCTAGAGTTTCATCACCGCTAAATATAGCAACGTATGAATTCAATTCGAACATTCACACGACGCCTTTCTGCCTATTTCCTCCGTTTTAAAGGAAGTAGGCACCGACGCCTAAACCATCAGACAGCCGCGAGGCCGCGGCCGTGCTGAGAGGCGCCGGTGGCATCGAGATCGAAAGTAGGACGACCAGCAGTTTCAAAACAAATACAGAAAATAGACTGAAGGTGTCCACAGGAGCTGTTGTTCTCACACCTCCCATTTATTACCTATACTGAAGCCGTGCAATGCATTCAGAGGGCACGTTTCGAGAGACGTGGCGTCAGGTTTCCTACTTCTCATTTAGTTTAAGTTGATATCTGGCTACTTTATGCAAATCAGCGGGAGCTCTGGAGAAAAAACAGACAAAATGAGGACAGATTCAGTGACCTCATGGTTTCTCTCTCGCCTGAAATGTCTTCAGAAACACATTTCGCTGAGCTGTTTTTGTAACACAAGACGATGATTCCAGATGAACCACCACGTTAAAGCGGATTGAAACACCGGAGCCGACGGCCCATGAGCGGCGTTCGTCTGATCAAGTGCAGCCAGGAAGTTGTTGTGTGGTTGTCGGAGAGCATCACGGCTCTGAAGCGTTTACGTGCAGCCCTAGACACGCACCACGAAAGAGAGACTCCACGTCCACTCGGCGAACACGTTGCCTTTACTGTAAAGGCTTTACAGTATTCTGCTGGCCTCCAGTGAGGAACACAACAGCAGTCAGAAAAATGCAATCGAGGGAAAACTGGAACTGTTCAGTGAGCGTTGTTTGATATTGCTGCAACAGTTGTGCTGTAATGTTTTGGGGGATGATTTATTGCAACATTTAATAAAGAAATGAAGTTATTTCTTGAAACTATCACAAGCCAGGGACTTCCTGTTTCCCGCTCCTCGTTTGCTTTAACTTGACATCTGGCCACAAAACGAGGACAGATTCAGTGACCTCATGGCTTATCTCTCGCCTAAAATGTCTTCAGAAACACATTTCGCTGAGCTGTTTTTGTAACACAAGACGATGATTCCAGATGAACCGCCACGTTAAAGCGGTTTGAAACACCGGAGCCGACGGCTCACGAGTGGCGTTCATCCGATCAGGTGCAGCCAGGAAGTTTTTGTGTGGTTGTCAGAGGGCGTCACGGCTCTGAAGCGTTTACGTGCAACCCTGGACACGTACCACGAAAGAGAGACTCCATGTCCACTCGGCGAACACGTTGCCTTTACACTATTCTGCTGCCCTCCAGTGAGGAACACAACAGCAGTCAGAAAAATGCAATCGAGGGAAAACTGGAACTGTTCAGTGAGTGCAACACTGTCGTTGTTTGATATTGCTGCAACAGTTGTGCTGTAATGTTTTGGGGGATGATTTATTGCAACATTTAATAAAGAAATGAAGTTATTTCTTGAAACTATCACAAGCCAGCGACTTCCTGTTTCCCGCTCCTCGTTTGCTTTAACTTGACATCTGGCCACAAAACGAGGACAGATTCAGTGACCTCATGGCTTATCTCTCGCCTAAAATGTCTTCAGAAACACATTTCGCTGAGCTGTTTTTGTAACACAAGACGATGAGTTCCAGATGAACTCGCCACGTTAAAGCGGTTTGAAACCCCGGAGCCGACGGCCCATGAGTGGCGTTCATCCGATCAGGTGCAGCCAGGAAGTTTTTGTGTGGTTGTCAGAGGGCGTCACCGCTCTGAAGCGTTTACGTGCAGCCCTGGACACGTACCACGAAAGAGAGACTCCATGTCCACTCGGCGAACACGTTGCCTTTACACTATTCTGCTGGCCTCCAGTGAGACGTCACAAGGGCAAAGATGTCAAAACAAAGCTCTCTGGACAAGTTTTTTTCAGAGGCCATGCGTTACGAAAGAGGAACACAACAGCAGTCGAGGGAAAACTGGAACTGTTCAGTGAGCGTTGTTTGATGTTGCTGCAACAGTTGTGCCGTAATGTTTTGGGGGATGATTTATTGCAACATTTAATAAAGAAATGAAGTTATTTCTTGAAACTATCACAAGCCAGCGACTTCCTGATGATGCAGCAGTGAATAAAACTGACACGAGTTTTTAATGAGATCTCAAAATAACTGTCACCGTTTCGGTTCAGGAAAACCTAAATTTGCATGTGTGCTTGTGACCAGGGTGACCGTTCATCGACGGTGGACTTCTGTTTGCACAGAGACGTTACATAATGTTTGTCTGTCCTTGGGTGGAGGCATCCGAGAGTCACAGTCCTCCTGAGCCGAGGCAATAAACCGAGAGAAAACAAGAGCAGAGTACAAAGAGTGAGACGAACGACGAGCATCAGAGAAACTCACAAACAGAATACCTTCAGAGCATTTACAGCCCAAAACTGACGTCTGATATCTGGGTCATTCCATGAAATCGGTGCCTTTTCAACTTTGAAAAGTTCAAATTTAAATTATATTTAATTGCTATTTTTTCAGTAGCCAGGAATTAAAGACAGTTTAAAATGACAAGAAATCATATTGTGCCATCTCAGCTATGGAATTTCATATTTTATAACTGTTTTAGTCAAGTCCCGTTACTGGAAAGGTAACAGGGTTGACAGTAACAGGGTTGACCATTTCAAGCTAATTTGCCCATTGCTAGCTAAAACAAATGTTAGCTAAAGCACATGCTATGTACTTTGAAAGGAAGTTACATGTACATATTGATTATATTATGAGAAATAAATAATTGTTTGGATTTATATGTTAAAAAACGGTAACAGGGTTGACGTTGTATGCTTGTCCCCCTGGTTCAACCTTGAAAAAACATCAAAAATAGCACATCAGAGATGAGCAAAACTTACTTGTCACTGAGCTGTTAGCATCCTGGTTCAGAGATGATGCAACCTCCTGTAAATCATGTCAAATCTAGAATGTACCGTTATTTTGATAGGGTTTTTTGGTTAGGGTAACAGGGTTGACATAAAATTAGGGGACACCGATAAATTGGTAAATATTTATTACAATTAATATATATTTTTACCAAAAACACTGTTTCACAATAAGATCATACTTAAAACAATATGTAAATGTGAACATTTTAACATTTTGCCAACATTTTACAAATTAAAAGTCCTGCTGACGTACAACAACAACAGTGAGGGACAGGCCAAAAACCTCACCCTCATCAGCTTAACAATCATTTTTATTATTTAAAATAATATTTAATAGATTTTAATTTGATGTTTTATTGAGGAGAGAAGACATGGTAATGTTATATTTTCAAATTACATCTTTGTTTGTTGTTACTGTAATTTTATGACTGATAATTTCTTGGGGACACAAAAGGCACCGATTGCATGGAATGACCCATCTAACTCCATTCAATATCAGACGCTTTAAGACTTTAACTCTTACCAAAGTAATATTCTAACATGATATCTTGATAAGATAACATGACAAGTTTGACTTTTGGGTACTTTTTTTTTTACAACACTGAGATTAGTTCCGTCAGAAGTAAACAGTTTAGGCTGTTTCATGCTCGGCTGACCAAGAGAGTAAAAAGAGGTCGAGGTCGTGAACTGGCAACAGAACCAGCTGTCTGGTACCGGCAATAAACATCAAAGGAGAAGAAGAAGAAGAAGAAGAAACAAACCAGTTGCCTCAGTCATCTACAAGAGAAACATTTAGAGAAGCTTCTTCAAACAGCTTCTTCTTTTTTCCTCAAGAAGAGAAGCGAAAACAGCTGATCAGTTCTGTGAGTTAAATATTGACGACTTATTCAGAAAAGGTGTTTAAATCTCCTCCACACCCTCAACCTTTCCACACTTCCTTTATCAACACGTATAAATGTGCTAATCGGCCTTTCTCACCATAAGTGTTCCCGACACCGATGACATCACGTCTTTTAAATAAAGCTCAAGGACGTGAGGCAAACCTACGCGCGATAATCCCTCCATGACTTCAGGCTGAGTCGGACCAGAAGCGAGAGAGAGATTCTGACCGTAAGTGGGCTCCTGTGGGAAGAAATTAGTTATGGGAACAAACACAACGCTGTGTCCAACAACCACAGAGCGGCTTCGACACCGCGCTGATCAGATCTGGTGGCTTTGGTCTATAAATACGTCCTCGCTATCTCGCTCACACGTCATTCTGCGGTGACACCGGCCAAGTGTCTGACTGTAAATGAGACCCTTGATCTGGTTTTGGACCGGCGCCCTGACCACTTGTGCGGCGGGTTCTGCAGAGGAGCGCACGTATATTTTCAGACTTGTTTTCCCCTTTTAAAGATTCTGTGTGCAAACTGTCATTTAATTGAGACCAACCATCAGATTTGGGGCCAAACCGAGAAAGAAAACATCGGTTTTCAGCCCACACAGGCGGGTACTTTTATTTTAGAGTTTGTTTTTTGTGCCAATTAAACAAATAGGATCATAAATTATCTTAAGAGAGTGCTGAAAGGTGGATTGTTTTGTTGTTACCGTTCCAAGACAGACAGGATTGGAGGTAAACACTGAAGATGAAGCGTGTCAAGTGACACATAAACCGGGTTCGGTTTGGTTTGGTGGAGAGCCAGATGTGAAAGATCCAGCTGTCGTAAACACAGACGAGACCTGCGGAGGGTTTAAAGCTGTTCAGAAGTAGAGATGAAGCCCCGAGAAGTCTGTTTAAAACACAAAACCCTAACACCGACCGTCAGACGAAGAGGAGCCCCACTCAACATCTCAGCCCGTCGGTGCTATTTGGGGCCTCGCTGGTATTCTCGGAGCTGAAAGTCAAACAGTCCTCAGAGCCTCAGGGTGTTAAGCTTCCTATACGCTCTGTATAGATTCACCTGACAGATCCACATGTTACTGAGACGAGCAGGCGATCCCGTCCGGCTTTACCAGCTCCGCCAGGACAGTTTTAAACAAAGCGTTGTGTTATTTGACATTTCACATTTCTTTGCAGACCTTTTTCTTCATACTGTTAAAAAATATGTGGAGACCCTGAAGTGCCAGAAGACATTTTATTTGAAATGTTGTGTGCACAAAATGTATAATAAGACGGGCCTGTTCGGATGTCTTAGAGCCAATTGTGTTATTTTTATATATATTTAAAGGAGCAGCAACGTCTAGTACTTAAAGGGATATTCCGGTGTAAGTTTAATCCATGGTCTAACACACCGTGACACCGAGTAAGACTCCCCCTCGAGAGGTCAAGTTAGCTGACCGCTAGCTTAGCTAGTTTTAGCAACCTCAGAAAAGACCGCACGATAACAATACACTGCAGCTTATGTCTCCAACTAGAAACCGCCATCAAAAAGCCACAATTAATGGTGAGAACAGCAGCAAACTTCAGCAACAGTACATGTACAGTCCCAGCACACAGTACGAAGCATCAAACATCTGCTAGCTTTGCTGGATTTGTATTAAAAACACAGCACAACTCACCCTCTCCTCCAGCAGCCTGCCTGTGTGGGGAAGCCCTGACGAGTCGATTACCGAGTGCAGTAGATTTCTGCAGCTCAAGGATGAAAATGTCTGATTATTACTCCATGGAACGCTCAGGTCTTATTATCGAGAGCTGACAGGGAAAAGAACGGAAGTAATGGAGTAATAATCATTAATTTAACTTACGCCGGAATATCCCTTTAACTGGAAAACATAAGGAGTCGTGCGGTCTTTTCTGAGGTTGCCAAAACTAGCTAAGCTAGCGGTCAGCTAACTTGACCTCTCGAGGGGAAGTCTCACTCGGTGTCAAGCTGTGTTAGACCATGGATTAAACTTACACCGGAATATCCCTTTAAAATGGCAAGTTATGTTAAGACTAGAACAAACGTTAACAAGCTAGCAGCTCTTACCTTTTCTTTAGTGTGGATTTTGCCAGTTTATTGAGACTGTTCTGCAGAGGCACTGTCGCTGCATCCTGGGTTCAGCCCTGATGATTGTGTTTGGTTTCTTCCCCATACACCAGAATGAATATCGGTGCAGCCAGACTTCTCTCCAGCGCTGACACAGCACTACGGTGATGGGTGAAAAGTACAAATGTAACTCATGTCAACTCAAGCGTTGCAAAAAGAACATATCTTTTGGCGTCACTAACATTTGGTCCAACTAGAGTCCAGACTTTATATCTGTTCGCCATATTTCAGCAAAATGAAATGTAATAAATACAGATATTATTACTTTCTTGAACACTTTGGAGTCTTAATTTTTTGCAGACTGTTTTTTTCTCACAGGCCGAATCTGGATCGAAATGTTTCGGGAGTGCGAGTGTTGAAGACAACAAGGATTAAACAAGCACATAAATTTATTACAGCTCAGGTTACACCGGAATATCCGTTTAACTGGAAAACATAAGGAGCTCAATAAAACTGTTCGGCCTGGTCCTGCCCTACAGTGCCAGCCCGGGCGAAAGGGTGTATTATATCCTTAACTTAACCAAACTTACTAAAAAAAACACTTTTATTTTCGGGTGTATATCCGTCAACATGCTCAGACACACCGATAGATGGACGGACACTCAGATCTGGCTCTGTGGTATTTACTGCCGCCGTAAACACTTACCTTAATGTTTATTTTTTATCTCAGCTACACACCCGTAAAGTTTTGTGGCTGCATCTTTCACGGCTGTGATCTTACCGAGCGGACAAAACTCAAAATCACCTCCGTGTCAGTTCACATCACAAGCGGTCTCTCATTTCGCAGTTGTGACGCAAACTCACCGGCTCACACGGCGAAGACATTATCAGTCGTGACAGGTCGGCATCTGGCTTCCCAGAGACACAAACCCTCCAGTGTGACCCGCTCGTCCGGCGCGGCCTCCTCCCTTTGTGGACTTCGGATCGGGACGTTTTCTGGCAGAACAAAGAGTACTACCCGGTTACGACACGGCAGGGCAGGACTGTCCTGCCAATTTGACCCAGTAGCCAACCGCAAATCAAAACATCTTCTTGGCTCGGAGCAGGATTTTCCCCATAGACCTCCAGTATGAAGGGACAAGATGAAGTATTAATAAACTTTTAATCCTTTAAAGATGCTGTTTGTGAGAAAAGCTGATTTTTGAGTCTCGTACCCGACTCGACGAGTCGGGTACGAGACTCAAAAATCATCTTTTCTCACAAACAGCATCTTTAAAGTGAGTGTGTGTGTTCCCTTTACCTCCCCTGCTGTTCACACGACACCTGAGTATTTGTGAGTGTGTCCGTATCGTCTACGTTTCCTCTGCGGCGCTGCCAACGCTGCAACATATGGCGTCACACCAGCTGACTGGCAACAGGCTGCATGTGTGCGCCGGTGAGTCCATACATGCATATTGTTTGTGCGATCGTTCTGTGTGTTTGTGTGTGTGTGTGTGTGTGTGTGTGTGTGGTACAGTTCCAGGGAGCACAGGAAGTTAAATATTCCCTGATTGTCCTGCTGTCGGCCTACATCACGTTTGGCGAGCGCCGTCGTCTCGTCCACGTATCCAGCAGAGATCTGACCTGCGAGCTTCATTTTTCCTCTTTATCTCGATTGATACAAGCTCCACTTCCCATTTACGTACGGTTTCCTGACACCGGCACCGACGGGAGGCTCAGTTTGTAAAGAAAACAAATGTGGACGCTGAGGGAATAAACCCCCAAACTCTTCACAACACGATATTCCCGCCTGATGCCCCGCGGCGCCTACAAGTCTCCTCGCCGCCATTCTAAGAAATCCAATCAGTGCACGTTAACGGCATCGGATTACATCAAATCAAGCTCGATTAGATCTAATGAGATTAGGATCGGATCGTCACTTAGCGCTGACACGGCGAGGAGAGATCCAGCCGCCTCGCCTCACGCCGGCTCTCCGAGGGGAGCAGTCGCAGCTCCTGCCGTTTCATTGTGACTTTTATTATCCAATTATGCCAGGACGCATTAGGTGACGACTCCGACACGCAAATCTAATTTGACTCACGCTGCTGCCGTGGTCCACATGAGACGGGGGAGGTGTCTCAGGTTCACTTTGTGATCACATTTCTGCGTCGCCCGAAGGCGATCCAGCTGTGACACACACACATTATGCAGATGGAGAAGTGAGGGTGATGTGGTGTCGCTGCGTCAGGCCTCCGTCTGCAGCAGAGGGTTCGTACCGCGCTACCGGTTTGGTAAAATACCTATTTAATCCTTCTCTTGTCAAACAGGAGACTCTGCTGGTTTATTTCATTACGCCGCTAATTGCCCTTTAAGCTCTGCCAAAGCCTGCTGGATTTTTCCGCAACCAAAGTGCACGGCTTATTGCAGAGGACACTTGTGGAGACGGAGTACAAACAAGTCGGTAGAAATGTACGGAGGGACGGAAAATGTAGGATGATGACGGCGTTCTGGAG
Source organism: Lagodon rhomboides (assembly GCA_039737535.1). Classification (NCBI taxonomy): domain Eukaryota; kingdom Metazoa; phylum Chordata; class Actinopteri; order Spariformes; family Sparidae; genus Lagodon; species Lagodon rhomboides. Next base: position 2,995,530 of record CM077795.1, read on the forward strand.
CCCTGATGAAAAAATACGCCTTTTATTCACTGTGGAAGACCAAAACTACCAAAATAAAAAGAAATAGATAGATTTATGAATCAATAAATACAATTAAAATGTCATTAAATGCACCAAAAATAAGATTTTTTAAAGATAAATGGAGATATTACATCGATATTTGTTTAAATTTGCTTCTCATTTGCATAGTGAAGCAGAAATACATCATTTATGTGAAAAGAAAATTACTAAATAAATAAGTTTAGGGGAAAAACAGGGGAAAATTAAATTAGAAACACATAATTACAGATCAAATTAAATATAAACATCAATTTATGTCACATTTTACAATTTAATTAATGCCTACATTAAAGTCTATACTATCTCTTAGCACATTTAATGGAATATTAATTTATTTATTGAGTATTTTATCTATTTATTTATTGTTGATTGTTCTTCACACATCTATTCACACATTCATTGCGTGTTATCTTCACTCCTTCAGAGATAATTTCCTGCCTTTTCATTTGACGCTCCGGCTATCGCAGAGCAACATTTATTAAATGTATGCGGACGCTCAAAAGGCTTCAGGATGTGTAATATATCTCTTTATGTTCGCTGTATACGGAACCATTCGACCCTTCTCTCCGTCTTTGTGCCGGCGGCGCCTGAAGCTCGTGTCGTGAAGGTCGAACCTCATCATGCGGATAACTGCTGTGAAAGTTGAACATTTCATCTAAATGTCTGTGAATATTCAGACTGTAATGACTGCTGTGTCCTTGTGAAAGCCGGTTTAATCCTCCACGGGATATTTATCTCTGCTGGATCGATCGTTCACGCTGAAAGAACAGCAGCAGCCTGAAGCAACAAGTCACAATCCGTTTAATTAGCATTTCATAGTCAAGGTCATAATCATATTTATACAAGTGTGTGTTTTCTTACAGTTGTTGACTGATAATGATTCAAACTGGATTTGTGATGGAAGTTTTTCTTCTCTTCTGTTCAAACTGTTATCGTCCAACACAGCTTCATTTTGTTCTCAGTTTCTGGATAACTGAGTCGTAAAGTGTTGTTACTCTCAAAAGAGTCTGGTTTAATTAAACTTTGTTTGTTTTTAATGGCTGATGATTGTGTGGGACGGTACGATATCATGAGTTTGGCTGCTGAACAGACATTTTCACCTGATGAAGGAAAAAATAATCACAGTAGTCAGGAGAGTCGTTGTTGAGATGTTTCACTTCCTGCTGTCGGAAACCTTTTTGGGCCGTTCTCCTCGTCTCTGCTACAGGAAACAACAACAACCACCTCTGAGTTAACCTGCATGCTTAAAGGGATATTCCGGTGTAAGTTTAATCCATGGTCTAACACACCGTGACACCGAGTAAGACTCCCCCTCGAGAGGTCAAGTTAGCTGACCGCTAGCTTAGCTAGTTTTAGCAACCTCAGAAAAGACCGCACGATAACAACACACTGCAGCTTATGTCTCCAACTAGAAACCGCCATCAAAAAGCCACAATTAATGGTGAGAACAGCAGCAAACTTCAGCAACAGTACATGTACAGTCCCAGCACACAGTACGAAGCATCAAACATCTGCTAGCTTTGCTGGATTTGTATTAAAAACACAGCACAACTCACCCTCTCCTCCAGCAGCCTGCCTGTGTGGGGAAGCCCTGACGAGTCGATTACCGAGTGCAGTAGATTTCTGCAGCTCAAGGATGAAAATGTCTGATTATTACTCCATTGAATGCTCAGTTCTTATTCTCTGAGAGCTGACAGGGAAAAGAACGGAAGTAATGGAGTAATAATCAGACATTTTCATCCTTGAGCTGCAGAAATCTACTAATCTAGTTGGAGGCATAAGCTGCAGTGTGTTGTTATCGTGCGGTCTTTTCTGAGGTTGCTAAAACTAGCTAAGCTAGCGGTCAGCTAACTTGACCTCTCGAGGAGTCTTACTCTGTGTCAAGGTGTGTTAGACCATGGATTAAATTTACACCGGAATATCCCTTTAAAATGGAAAGTTATGTTAAGACTAGAACAAACGTTAACAAGCTAGCAGCTCTTACCTTTTCTTTAGTGGGGATTTTGCCAGTTTATTGAGACTATTCTGCAGAGGCACTGTCGCTGCATCCTGGGTTCAGCCCCGATGATTGTGTTTGGTTTCTTCCCATGTACCAGATTGAATATCGGTGCAGTCAGACTTTTCTCAGCGCTGACGCAGCACCATGGTGAAAAGTACAAATGTAACTCATGTCAACTCAAGCATTGCAAAAAGAACATATCTTTTGGCGTCACTAACATTTGGTCCAACAGACTTTATATCTGTTCGCCATATTTCAGAAAAATGTAATGTAATAAATACAGATATTATTACTTTCTTGAACACTTTGGAGTCTTAATTCTTGCCAGGCTGTTTGTTTCTCACGGGCCGAATCTGGATGGAAATGTTTCGGGAGTGCGAGTGTTGAAGACAACAAGGATTAAACAAGCACATAAATATATTACAGCTCAGGTTAGTATTTCACTTGAAAGCCCTTTAAATACTAAATCAAACACCAGAGCAGCAAAGCTACGTCATACGATTTGTCTGGGACATCGCTGACACACCGGCTGCAGGGATGCACACGCGTGATGTGTGATGTGTTGAGTCTGAAGGTTTACATCAGGAGGGATTAGAGCCGTGTTTATGGAAGGTATACATTACGCGGTGTGATAAACTGGTTCCAGCGGACAGACAAATCTCCATACAACTGAGCTTTACCATAACAAGGCAGGCCTGTGTGTGGGCGCTGATTTGTGTGTGACGCACACACACACACACACACAAACACACACACAGCCTCTGGAATGATAAGATATACGAAGCCAGCGGTCCCGCGGCAGCCATGCCCAAAATTAGTCAGAGGAAGTCGGCTGTACCACGTCTCACCATTCCTGCCTCTCTCGCCCTTTCACAGCCGCGGTAATTACGGTAATTTCACAGTTTAATTATGGTCGCGTTGACAAATTAATGGCGAGGTTCTTCAAACTGGACGTCTGTTATGGTCTCATGGCTGAGGGCTGCTGTCCTTGTTGATAATAATACTGATAACACATCGAGTTAGAGCCTCATAAAGCATCCATTATACAGAACTACGCAACGTACACGGAGCCCTGAGCTGTTGTGGAGCTGCACGTTTAGATATCTGACAGCACTTTACACAAATAAACAGTGTAATGAAACTAAGTACGCTCCATTTACTTAATACTTGTTCTTGACCGGAGCGTTTCGGTTACACTACATCTCAGAAAGTCTGTTCTGTTTTGTACTCCGCTGCATTTGTTTGACAGCTTTATGAACTCGTTACTCTTCAGATTCAGACGCTTCGTCACACAGCTGAAACTAGAACTGTTCCCGAGCTATGACATTCTCAGCAGTGCGTTTAACCTCTGACCTTTTGGATGTAAAGAGTCACGTTGGTTATCGGAGAGCTGAACACCGACAGCTGAGGTGGGGCGACAGGTTGACTGATGCTTTGATGTGAAGAGCTGGTTGAACCACGTCTAATCAGTTTATCTTTGTGTCATGGTGGACATTTGTACCAAACTGGAAGAAATGGGACAGATGGACGGACAACCCGGCTGTTTTGCCGTTTGCCTTTCCTTCCTTTTTTGCGTTCCCATTACTGAAATCTGGTACCTGGTACCTGCTAAAGTGGAGCTTTTTTAGTATCACCTCCGTATAAGTTCCAACCGAGCTGAGCTGATACTTCTGTGTGACGTAAGCTGGCAGCCGGCCACTGATTGGACAGAGAGCGACGCCACTTGACGACTCATGACGAGCGCGACGTCCGAGCCTGACACCCGCCACCTTTAAAAACTAGCATCTGCGTTCAGTCAACGTAGCGATTACATGGAAGGAACAACGCGCAGGAACACGGCGTGGACCGTGGCAGAGGTGGAGACGCTCCTGAGTGTTGTCGCTGAAGACGCATCCAGAACGAGCTCGATGGTGCGACAGGAAATGAAAAGGTGGACGTGTTTTGCGTCGCCCACAGCTAGCCCTGTTTATGTGTCGCGTGGATAAGTACGTCACTGATGACGACCCGCCCACGTTGATGACGACCCGCCCACGTTGATGACGACCCGCCCACGTTGATGACGACCCGCCCACGTTGATGACGACCCGCCCACGCTGAAGAGATACTAATTCTAGATAGAGCCACGCTAAGCCGAGGCGAGCTGGTACTGTCGGTGGAAAAACAGCATTTGATACCGGTCCCTGATTGATGGTCTGTGCCACGAGGAGACCTCTGGACAGTTTCCTCGACATGTTTTTTGACAAGGTCACGACTTCTTGTTCTTTTCGACCAATTTTAATCCAAAATCAGATCTTTTCTGAACCCTAACCAGCTAGTTTTTGTTCCTAAACCCAACCACCTGCATTGACAGACTGAACTCAAGCGTTTGGGTTGTAGGCGGGTCTATGGCCACTTTATCATCATCACTTTGATGCGGTCGCTCTGTTTGTACATCGAACAGACGATGTTATGGAAAAGGAACACGGCGTGGACCGTGGCAGAGGTGGAGACGCTCCTGAGTGTTGTCGCTGAAGACGCATCCAGAACGAGCTCGATGGTGCGACAGGAAATGAAAAGGTGGACGTGTTTTGCGTCGCCCACAGCTAGCCCTGTTTATGTGTCGCGTGGATAAGTACGTCACTGATGACGACCCGCCCACGTCGATGACGACCCGCCCACGTCTGATGACGACCCGCCCACGTTGAAGACGACCCGCCCACGTCGAAGACGACCCGCCCACGTTGATGACAACCCGCCCACGTTGAAGACGACCCACCCACGTTGAAGACGACCCGCCCACGTCGATGACGACCCGCCCGCGTCGATGACGACCCGCCCGCGTTGATGACGACCCGCCCACGTTGATGACGACCCGCCCGCGTTGAAGAGATACTAATTCTAGATGGAAACGCAACGCGTCTGAAACCAAACCAAGTAGAGCCACGCTGAGCCGAGGTGAGCTGGTACTGTCGGTGGAAAAACGGCATTTCTGAGCTCATGAGAAGTTTACTTTTTCATACATAGTTCTCACAGGACAGCGGGGATGCAAACTGATGTACTGCTGTAGATGAAACTACCCAACAGTAGTTTAAATTAGCACAACCTTCGACATCCACGGCAGTAAAAAGCTGATCTGAATACTTCTCCCGTCACTGTTTGTAATAATTCCCGCTGTGTAAAGAAGCCTCTTGTGTTTCAGCTATGATTCAGATGTGTCAGAGTAGCTCATCTGGAGTTTTAGTCCTCACAGATTTGTCCCAGCTTGGTCAAAACCTAAAGGGGGGAGTGTCCCCGAACAGCTCGTTATGTCAGCGAGGTGTCAGTCCACAGGTTTTTCAAGTCCGGGCTCGGCGTCAAGAACTTAAACATTCTTGTTCAAAAGCCAGGAAATGTTGAAATGGTTTGATGTTCAGTCGTTGTTCTGTTTGGACAGAGTTGGTCTTTGGTATTCACAGTCCTGCATGTGGCTTCAGTCATCGTCCTCCTGCACAGTCAGCTGAACATGCTGCTGCTCCACGGAGAGGCTGTTGTAGATTCAGCCTCACGTACAGCAGCGCTTTGTTTCGCTGACAGACTCGTACGTTAACATCTCCCACTGCAGCCGTCCGACTGTAACTCTGTCAGACGAGCCTGCAGGTCGTCAGTCTCCTTCTCAGCCAGACCGGCTTTAAATCCTGGTAGCTTCAGACCTTTCTGCAGCCATCTGTGTTCTCGTAAAGTCCTATTGATACTTTCCCACAAAACAGAATTGCCGGAGGATGAAACAGGACTTAAAGTATCCGCGCACAGATGCTAGGAATTAACTTGGAATGGGCCCGTTGCTCTGGAGGTGAAGGGGAATCACCCTCCACTGTTTTTCTTGTCCCTCAGCAACAACATTAGCACCGTAAAGTTCAGCGTGTGGAGTCGACGCCGGTGTTACTCTGTTCGCTTCACGATTTAATTAGTCAGCTGGGGAGAATAAATCAGATTTTGTTTGAGTCCGATGAAGGAAAAACTGCTTCTTATAATATATCTCTCCTGTCACATCTTGATAAAAACATCTTGGATGTTTGATCTGATTTTGTAGATTTCAGCCAAACATCGTTTCAAAACATGCCGACTACACTCGTAGAAATAAAAGTTCTAGGTAGAACCATATAAGGTTCTTCGGCTTGTCCTCATAGGAGAACCCTTTTTGGCTCCAGGTAGAACCTTTTATAAAGGTGGAGGGTTCTACCTAGAACCCAACATAAAGGGTTATACCTGGAACTGTGTGTGTAAGGTTCCACCCAGAACCCCCCATGAGAGGTTCTACAAAGAACCCATACAGGATCTTATACCCATGCTTTCAACAATCCCTGAAGAACTCTTTCTCCAAAAAAGGGTTCTCTGGATCAAAATGGTTCTTACTGGAACCGTTAGTGTTACCAAGAACCCTTTTAAAACCCTTTATTCAGGAAAGGGTTTTTAAAGGGTTCTCTGGATCAAAATGGTTCTTACTGGAACCGTTAGTGTTACCAAGAACCCTTTTAAAACCCTTTATTCAGGAAAGGGTTTTTAAAGGGTTCTCTGGATCAAAATGGTTCTAACTGGAACCGTTAGTGTTACCAAGAACCCTTTTAAAACCTTTTATTCAGGAAAGGGTTTTTAAACGGTTCTCTGGATCGAAATGGTTCTTACTGGAACCGTTAGTGTCACCAAGAACCCTTTTAAAACCCTTTATTCAGGAAAGGGTTTTTAAAGGGTTCTCTGGATCAAAATGGTTCTAACTGGAACCGTTAGTGTCACCAAGAACCCTTTTAAAACCCTTTATTCAGGAAAGGGTTTTTAAAGGGTTCTCTGGATCAAAATGGTTCTAACTGGAACCGTTAGTGTCACCAAGAACCCTTTTAAAACCCTTTATTCAGGAAAGGTTTTTTAAAGGGTTCTCTGGATCAGAATGGTTCTTACTGGAACCGTTAGTGTTACCAAGAACCCTTTTAAAACCCTTTATTCAGGAAAGGGTTTTTAAAGGGTTCTCTGGATCAAAATGGTTCTAACTGGAACCGTTAGTGTCACCAAGAACCCTTTTAAAACCCTTTATTCAGGAAAGGGTTTTTAAAGGGTTCTCTGGATCAAAATGGTTCTAACTGGAACCGTTAGTGTCACCAAGAACCCTTTTAAAACCCTTTATTCAGGAAAGGTTTTTTAAAGGGTTCTCTGGATCAGAATGGTTCTTACTGGAACCGTTAGTGTTACCAAGAACCCTTTTAAAACCCTTTATTCAGGAAAGGGTTTTTAAAGGGTTCTCTGGATCAGAATGGTTCTTACTGGAACCGTTAGTGTTACCAAGAACCCTTTATTCAGGAAAGGGTTTTTCAGAAGTAAATGGTTCCAGGTAGAACCTCAGCCCTTGTAGAAGAACCCTTTTGGAACCCTTATTTCTAAGAGTGTAGAGTAATTTGTAAATGTTCACTTCAAGAGCACAGATGGAAAAAGTCTTCTAATGCAGACTCATCTTGCTGTGCTACTTTTGTTGTCTTCGGCATTTTATTCACAGAAAAAATAAATAAAAGCTTTCGCAAATATGGCCGAAGACTGTTTTTTTTGTTTTTCGATCACTTGTCATAAATTTCTATATAATTTCCCAAGACAAAGAATTCTGTAATGTTGTCAGAGAAAGTACACTGAGCGTCTCAGTATCGTGGTTTTGGGTTTTACTTTCACTCCTGTTTTATTTTGTCGGTTTATCCTGATATCACAATCTGTTCTACACTTCCTGTCTTTATGTTTTTCCCCATTAGTTCCACCTGTCCCTCCTGAGTCTTCCCTCCTTTGTGTATTTACATGTGTTCTCCTTCCTTTTTGCGTTTCTTTGTCAGTTTCCCAGTCCTGTGTTTTCACATCTGTTGCCCAGATTTGCTCTCCTTGTCCTACCTGATTTCTTTGTATAATTCTGGTTTGTACATTGTTTAGTTTTTGCTCTTGGTTTCTTGCCTACCCTTGTTTTTTGGACTTCCTCTTTACGTCATTAAGGCTTTTTGTTTATCAACCTGCCTGCTTGAGGCCCAAAGTGACGTCTTCAAATTGCATCTTTTATCCAACCAAAAACCAAAAAGCAGCAAATGTTTGACATAAAATGACTGAAACGATTGATTAGATTATCAAAATATGTCGTAGCAGTCCCATTGTTTGAGACTTTCTATCTTTCTTTCTTTGTTTTGGGAAGTTTTTTCAAAATCCCTAATTAATTACTAACTAGATTTGGTGGATTAAGATCACCTGTGTGCAGGCTGGTGGAGGCTGACTCCTGATTGAGGGGTGGAAGCATTTCCCTCCGAGCCAATCAGGTCGTGACGACGCCCTTATTGTGAAGGCTTAAAACAGGTGGAGGACGGCACTCAGGTGGCTCTGACCCTCATTCTGAATCTGTATCTGACTCACTGAGGACCTCGTTCCCTGAAACTCTGCCCCACATTAATCTAGTCAGGAAACTGTGTTTGTTCTGGAAACCCGAAGCAGTTTGACATCTTATTTCCCTCGGGCTTGTGGGAGCACTTTGTTTATTGTACCCAGAAGAGGCATTTGTTTATTGGTTTACTGTCCAGGTAGCGGACGTTGGGGCGTTCCCTCTAGATTGACATGTTTTTTGTGTATGTTGGGCTGACTGGAAGCATTTTACAGCCACAACGTGATGCATGTTCTTTTGATTGACTGCTTGATTAATTGACGAGGCAGACAAACAGATGTCTCGGTTTAAATTAGAACAAAATAAAATAAAACAGACGGGTAAAAGCAAAAAGAAAAACGAGGCCGAGCGGTTACTCCCTTTTCTTACTTGCTCTTTCTTATTTATCGGTTTTCATCCCTTCCCTCCTCTTGTTCTCCTCCTTCGCTCCGTCCTGTCTCCATCTCTGGTTTCATTATCAGTCAGTCGGCGGGCGGCTGTGACTGGTCGGGACAAAAGCAGGTAATAGTTTAATCAATGGGAGGACAATCAGCAGCCAGTCGTCTTCACTCACAGCTGGATGTGAGTGATTTTAAAAGCTCCGTACGGCCGAGTGACTGCAGTCGTCATCAAACACTCTGTGGTTATAGGTGTGGGTGAGGGGTGGGGAGCCTTTTACAGATAACAACCGTAAATCAATGGATCCACTCGCAGCATTATCTTCAGCGCAGATGGGGCAGTTTGAACATCTTCAAATGGCCAGACAATTGGACCAGCCGCTTCAGATAGATAATGGGGCCAGATATAAGACTTTGGGAGCATCCAAGTGTCGGGCGGTTGAGAATAAATCAATGACAAGCCTATTAACCTCCGTGACAGCTGCTCTGCTGACGAGATGGAAGGAAGAGAGGCTGCTGAAGGGACGAGAACAAAGACGCTGATAGAACAAACAGGGACAGAGATAAGAGAGAAATGTCTGTGGTGAACGTTGGAGAAGGTCTTCTGGTTTTTGTTCACTGTTGTTTTTTCATGTGTGAAAAGGAGGCCTGGTGTCTGGTTGTCCTGCAGGGGAGACTGACAGCTGAGCAATTACTGCCAGAAAACAACCAGCGAGGCAGTTTTCTGCTTTCAGATGCATCGTGCTCAAAATATAATGACAGACATGTGACTTTAGATGACCGAAACAAAAAGGTGCTGACGGGGTCTGGATGCTCTGCAGGACTGTAACCAGGTGTGATATGTTTTATTCAGCTGAGAATGAAATGATCCTCAGTCTGCAGTTCAAACTCTGCAGCTCCATCTACTGTACTGACCGAGCCATGCACAAACACAAGACTCATGCTTTTGTATTGCTGCACAGATATGCTGGATATCTTCATGATACTCACCACTGGGTCCTCTCTGGCTGTATCTTATTGAAGATTCAGCACCCTGTGTAACATCTCTGCTGGACTGGACCTGATCAAACCTCGCTCTGCTGACCGTCTTGTGTTTCAAGTCTAGTTGAAACTTGCACCAAACAAATGGAAATCTCTACGAAGCATCTCGAGGTTGTCACTCTGGACATGATCTCAAAACACAAAAGAGTTTTGTTCTTTTGAAATGTTTGAACTTGTTTTCTTGTGTAACCTCGACGACACTGCAAATGAGAGAAACCTCAATTATTTTCGAGGCTCAATTAGAGTTTTGAATTGAATTAAAACATCAGTCAATCGACACTTTCAAAGTAAAAGTTGTGTCAAGATAACGTTAGTAAAACTTTATCATAACATTCATTAATAAATGGTAGATTCATGGTGAGTTAAACTTAAGCAATTGTTTATTGTAAAGTTGCAACTAAATAGTTAATAAATATGTTTGTGTGTAGTTGTTCTTTTTTATACTTATTTAAAGGACATTTTAGAATGCATCTGATTTATTTAAATGCATTTATTAGTGGGCTGTGCTTGCAAGCCCACTATGGACACCTCTATAGCAAAGCTATAGGTGTCCATAGTGGGCTGTGCAAAGCACAGCCCACTATTGTTATTGCTCGGGTCTCTTCTTATTAGTGGGCTGTGCTTGCAAGCCCACTATGGACACCTCTATAGCAAAGCTATAGGTGTCCATAGTGGGCTGTGCAAAGCACAGCCCACTATTGTTATTGCTCGTGTCTCTTTTTATTCTTTTTCCTACGTCCGTTTTTCGGTTCGTAACTAGTCCCGCACCGTTGATCGCACACACACAAAAAATACATCAAAACGTGCGGCTCGTTCTGACTCGGTATGCTATTACTTTTCTCAACGAAATACTAATAAATCGCGACGTAAGTCGCGAAAAACTGCGAAAAATTTCCCATAAGGAATGAATGGGACGGGGTCAAAAAAATCGCAAAAAATCGACGTTTTTCAAACATCTCCTGCTCTGGCATACTTTGACCTAGAGACACCATTCAAACTTTAAAATGTAGGCACAAGTCTTATCTATTTGAGTTGTATTTGAACTTTCTTTGTACGATGTTTAGTTTTTGAACGGTGACTCGTAATTGATCATGAGCGATTTCAAAAAAATCCTGAAAAATTAAGGATTTTCAATGTGTGTGTATTGCGGAATGTTCGCGCAGCACCAACTGGCAGAGTGGAGGAGCCTGAAAAAAACTCTCTGAAAATTTTTCTTTAGATGATGATCCTAGCCACAGATTTCACACTACAATAGTGATATTTTCCAAGAACGTAGCCACAGTTGTCCTCTTTCTCACGATGTGTCCACTTTATCGGGAGTATGTACAGTTTTTGAATTATCTGCGTCTAACCGACACAAACTCCAGCAACTGCCCCCATAAGCCCCAATGTTAAACGGGAAGAGGATTTTCGGAGAAAAGCAGAAACTTCCCCTTTTTTAACTCGCTCCCATTACCACATTTTTCAAAGTAGGACCACAAAAAATGGATGACTGTGTTCTTTAAGGCCTTTCCTGCTTGATGGTGTAAAAATTTTGCCGATATCATCTTTGATTTTGAAGAAAAAGCAGCAGTTTGACGAGGTGATCCTCAGCTGAAATCACTCTGAAATCAGCTGTCTCAGTCACTGTCGTCAGGTGCACTGGACAACCGTCACTGTGGCAACCGAGATCCTCTGGGTCAACAGAGAGAGTGCCAGACAGACAGACAGACAGACAGACAGACAGACACACACACACACACACACACACACACACACACACACACACAGACAGACAGATACACGCACGCACACATAGACAGACAGACACACACACATATGCAGTCAAATGTGCATGCGTTAGCATGCACACATGACCACACATGTACACACACACATACAGCCATGCTTGAGCGTGCTCTGCTGAGATCCACTGGGCCAACAGAGAGATCCTCTGCAAAACTCATCGACATCTCTGGCATACTTTGACCTAGAGACACCATTCGAACTTTAGAATGTAGAGAAAAGTCCAAAGTATCGACGTGGGCTTCAACTTTTTGGCAGTTTTCATCGTTTTCATAGTCACGGCGGGGCCAAACCGCACAGCCCACTCTCGCGATTCCCCGCAGGGGAATTGTCTAGTTCTTATTCATCCTACGGCCTTTTTTCGGTTCGTAACTCGTCCCGCACCGTTGATCGCACACACACAAAAAATACATCAAAACGTGCGGCTCGTTCTAACTCGCTATGCTATTACTTTTCTCAAAAAAATATAAATAAATCGCGACGTAAGTCGCGAAAAACTGCGAAAAATTTCCCATAAGGAATGAATGGGACGGGGTCAAAAAAGTCGCAAAATCATCAACGTTTTTCAAACATCTCCTGCTCTGGCATACTTTGACCTAGAGACACCATTCAAACTTTAAAATGTAGGCACAAGTCTTATCTATTTGAGTTGTATTTGAACTTTCTTTGTACGGTGTTTAGTTTTTGAATGGTGACCCTTAATTGATCGTCAGCGATTTCGAAAAAATTCAGAAAAATTCAGGATTTTCAATGTGTGTGTATTGCGGAATGTTCGCGCAGCACCAACTGGCAGAGTGGGGGAGCCTGAAAAAAACTCTCTGAAAATTTTTTTTTAGATGATGATCCTAGCCACAGATTTTACACTACAATAGTGATATTTTCCAAGAACGTAGCCACAGTTGTCTTCTTTCTCACGATGTGTCCACTTTATCGGGAGTATGTACGGTTTTTGAATTATCTGCGTCTAACCGACTCAAACTCCAACAACTGCCCCCATAAGCCCCAATGTTAAACGGGAAGAGGATTTTCGGAGAAAAGCAGAAACTGCCCCTTTTTTAACTCGCTCCCATTACCACATTTTTCAAAGTAGGACCACAAAACTTGATTACTGTGTTCTTTAAGGCCTTTCCCGCTCGATGGTGAAATTTTTTTGCCGATGTCATCTTTGATTTTGAAGAAATAGCAGGAGTTTGACGAGGTGATCCTCAGCTGAAATCACTCTGAAATCAGCTGTCTCAGTCACTGTCGTCAGGTGCACTTGACAGCCATCACCGTGGCAACCGAGATCCTCTGGGCCAACAGAGAGAGTGCCAGACAGACACACACACAGACAGACAGAGACACAGACACACACACACACAGACAGACACACGCACTCACACATAGACAGACAGACAGACAGACACACATATGCAGTCAAATGTGCATGCGTTAGCATGCACACATGACCACACATGTACACACACACACACACATACAGCCATGCTTAAGCGTGCTGTGCTGAGATCCACTGGGTCAACAGAGAGATCCTCTGCAAAATTCATCGACATCTCTGGCATACTTTGACCTAGAGACACCATTCGAACTTTAAACTGTAGGGAAAAGTCCAAAGTATCAACGTGTGCGTCGACTTTTTGCAGTTTTCATCGTTTTCATAGTCACGGCGGGGCCAAACCGCACAGCCCACTCTCGCGATTCCCCGCAGGGGAATTGTCTAGTGTTTATTTTACTACCCACATGTACATGGAGAGCCCTTTTTTCGGTCACTAACTCATCCCACACCGTTGAGCGCACAGAAACAAAAAATACATCAACACATGCTGCTCAATCTGACTCGGTATGCTATTATTTTTATTTCCGAAATATTAATTTTTCGCGACGTAGGTCGCGAAAAACTGTGAAAGATTTCCCATAAGGAATGAATGGGACGAGGTCAAATCTTCAACGTTTGTCAAACATCTCCTGCTCTGGCATACATTCACCTAGAAACACCATTCAAACTTTAAAATGTAGGCACAAGTCCTGTCTATATGAGTTGTATTTGAACTTTTTTCCTACAATGTTTAGTTTTTGAACGGTGAGCCTTAATTGATCGTGAGTGATGTGTGGCAGGATGTTCGAGCCAGCACAGTGGAGGAGCCTCAAAAATCTCTCAGAAATGTTCTCTTTAGATGACGCTCCCAGCCACAAACTTTACACGACAATTGTGATATTTTCCAAGAACGTAGCCACACTTGTCGTCTTTCTCACAATGTGTCTACTTTATCGGTACGATTTACACTTTTGGCTGTTGAACCCCTGGAGCGACAAGAACTCCAGCAACTCCCCCACAAGCCCCAATGTTAATGTTGAGCCTAAATCCCTGGAGGAGAGCAGATGGTACCTGTTTTGTCTCTCGCTCCTGTGTCCTCATTTTTCTACAGAAATAAAAACGACATGGCAGAGTTCAGCAATGTCTCCTGTTACTCAACATATACATATTTTGGCGATAACCATTACACTTTTCTCAAAAATAGCAGTAGTTTGACGTCCCCGATGTGAGCTGAGCCTCAGCTGAAATCACTATGAAATCAGCTCTCCCAGGACCGTCAACTGAGATCCACTGGGCCAACAGAGAGATCCTCTGCAAAACTCATCGACATCTCTGCCATACTTTGACCTAGAGACACCATTCAAACTTTAAAATGTAGAGACAAGTCCAGGCCATCGACGTGGACTTCGACTTTTTTGCAGCTTTTCATAGTCACGGCGGGGCCAAACCGCACAGCCCACTCTCGCGATTCCCCGCAGGGGAATTGTCTAGTTAGTGGGCTGTGCTTGCAAGCCCACTATGGACACCTCTATAGCAAAGCTATAGGTGTCCATAGTGGGCTGTGCAAAGCACAGCCCACTATTGTTATTGCTCGTGTCTCTTTTTATTCTTATTCCTCCGACCTAATTTTCGGTTCGTAACTCGTCCCGCACCGTTGATCGCACACACACAAAAAATACATCAAAACGTGCGGCTCGTTCTGACTCGGTATGCTATTACTTTTCTCACCGAAATACAAATAAATCGCGACGTAAGTCGCGAAAAACTGCGAAAAATTTCCCATAAGGAATGAATGGGACGGGGTCAAAAAAATCGCAAAAAATCGACGTTTTTCAAACATCTCCTGCTCTGGCATACTTTGACCTAGAGACACCATTCAAACTTTAAAATGTAGGCACAAGTCTTATCTATTTGAGTTGTATTTGAACTTTCTTTCTACGATGTTTAGTTTTTGAACAGTGACCCTTAATTGATCATGAGTGATTTCAAAAAAACTCTGAAAAATTAAGGATTTTCAATGTGTGTGTATTGCGGAATGTTCGTGCAGCACCAACTGGCAGAGTGGGGGAGCCTGAAAAAACTCGCCGAAAATTTTTCTTTGGATGACGATCCTAGCCACAAATTTCAAACTACAAAAGTGATATTTTCCAAGAACGTAGCCACACTTGTCTTCTTTCTCACAATGTGTCCACTTTATCGGTAGGATGTACGGTTTTTGAATTATCTGCGTCTAACCGACACAAACTCCAGCAACTGCCCCATAAGCCCCAATGTTAAACGGGAAGAGGATTTTCGGAGAAAAGCAGAAACTGCCCCTTTTTTAACTCGCTCCTATTACCACATTTTTCAAAGTAGGATCACAAAACTTGATGACTGTGTTCATTAAGGCCTTTCCTGCTTGATGGTGAAAGATTTTTGCCGACATCATCTTTGATTTTTGAAGAAATAGCAGTAGTTTGACGAGGAGATCCTCAGCTGAAATCACTCTGAAATCAGCTGTCTCAGTCACTGTCGTCAGGTGCACTTGACAACTGTCACCGTGGCAACCGAGATCATCTGGGCCAACAGAGAGAGTGCCAGACAGACAGACACACACACACATAGACAGACAGACACACACACATATGCAGTCAAATGTGCATGCGTTAGCATGCACACATGACCACACATGTACACACACACACATACAGCCATGCTTAAGCGTGCTGTGCTGCAAGTGCCTGTTATGTCTGACATTAGCTTACTGAAATCGTTAACAAAAGAGGATTTTATTTAAGCTAGACATTACTATCTCTCTCATGATCACAATTACTCATGATTTCGGAAAAATGAATGTAATTGTTGTCTCTTAAAAATCCAATCAACATTAATCCGGAGATACTGACGGTGATCCAGAACCAAGTAACTCGGCTCTGGCATACTTTGACTGAGATCCACTGGGTGAACAGAGAGATCGTCTGCAAAACTCATGGACATCTCTGCCATACTTTGACCTAGAGACACCATTCGAACTTTAAAATGTAGAGACAAGTCCAGGCCATCGACGTGGACTTCGACTTTTTTGCAGCTTTTCATAGTCACGGCGGGGCCAAACCGCACAGCCCACTCTTGCGATTCCCCGCAGGGGAATTGTCTTGTGTTTATTTTACTACCCACATATACAGAGAGCCCTTTTTTCTGTCGCTAACTCGTCCCACACCGTTGAGCGCACACAAACAAATACTACATCAATACGTGTGGCTCGATCTGACTCGGTATGCTATTATTTTTATTTACGAAATATTAATATTTTGCGACGTAGGTCGCGAAAAACTGTGAAAGATTTCCCATAAGGAATGAATGGGACGAGGTCAAATCTTCAACGTTTGTCAAACATCTCCTGCTCTGGCATACATTCACCTAGAAACACCATTCAAACTTTAAAATGTAGGCACAAGTCCTGTCTATTTGAATTGTATTTGAACTTTTTTCCTACAGTGTGTAGTTTTTGAACGGTGACCCTTAATTGATCGTGAGTGATGTGTGGCGGGATGTTCGAGCCAGCACAATGGAGGAGCCAACTGACAGAGTGGGGGAGACTCAAAAATCTCTCAGAAATGTTCTCTTTAAATGACGCTCCCAGCCACAAATTTCACACTACAATAGTGATATTTTCCAAGAACGTAGCCACACTTGTCTTCTTTCTCACAATGTGTCTACTTTATCGGTAGGATTTACACTTTTGGCTGTTGAAGCCCTGGAGCGACAAGAACTCCAGCAACTCCCCCACAAGCCCCAATGTTAATGTTGAGCCTAAATCCCTGGAGGAGAGCAGATGGTACCTGTTTTGTCTCTCGCTCCTGTGTCCTCATTTTTCTACAGAAATAAAAACGACATGTCAGAGTTCAGCAATGTCTCCTGTTGCTCAACATATACATATTTTGCCGATAACCATTACACTTTTCTCAAAAATAGCAGTAGTTTGACGTCCCTGATGTGAGCTGAGCCTCAGCTGAAATCACTATGAAATCAGCTCTCCCAGGACCGTCAACTGAGATCCACTGGGCCAACAGAGAGATCCTCTGCAAAACTCATCGACATCTCTGCCATACTTTGACCTAGAGACACCATTCAAACTTTAAAATGTAGGGACAAGTCCAGGCCATCGACGTGGACTTCGACTTTTTTGCAGCTTTTCATAGTCACGGCGGGGCCAAACCGCACAGCCCACTCTCGCGATTCC